>JBBBWG010030853.1:36121-47294 GCA_037176905.1 Azolla pinnata | reverse complement strand
CTTGAAGAAGGTCTCCGTTTCCAACTTGGGACGAGACTGGGGCCCCCCCCCCCCCCCCCCCCAACAGCCATTAATTAATCAGATTAAACCCGAAGGCAGCATGCAACTCCCTTGGTTTATAGCTAATTTGGCCAATTATTATTAACAATCTATCGTTAAATATAGATACAAGATACTAATGGAGCAGTGCTGCTCTATTTGGCAATATGAGATTGGTGCGATCTGACAACCAGCACGTCCAGAGTCCAACCTGGGATGATAGGCTTAGCTAATATTGAAAAGGCTTAATTAATACTCAACAGATGTTGGCAAACTGGTCAAGAATCCCAACGATGAATCTGTAATCCCACCAGGAATTCAAACGCTGAGCATGGAAGGCAATGGATTTTGATAGTTCCAACAGAGCACCTACTTGCCGCATTCAATTCTACCAACCATAGACAGAAGCATCTTGCATAGGAATGATCGGCTACAGATACACAAAAGGGTACATCATTCTATATTAATTTACTACAGATTTAAACGACCGGAAGGTCTCTTGGCCCAATGAGCCTTCCATGTGTTCCCTCAAATCATTATAGGCTTGTCATAGTGACACAAGTCGAAACAAATCACTGCTAATTGACCCCTGTTTAGTCAAAACAAACATATATATGTAAGCAAAAAACATTCTCACGTCAATCTTATAATGGTGCCAAATATTAAGGGACACTTAAAAAGAGAGCTCAGTGTCAACACTGAAACAAAAGACAAGCAGAGAACTCATCCACCTTTAGGATCTCTTGTACTCCAGTAAGAGCTTTATGATATCCATCCTGATTCCTAGGTCTGTTAGTTAAGGATTGTGGCTAACAGTTAATATAGACCCTAAACTTGCCCAACTCTCTTTAATGGCTGTTTTTGACTTTTTTATCCGTTCATTCTTTCATTACTGAAACAAGTTGAGGCTCACAGTTAACATTGACCATGTGGTCACCACACCTGTAAGATCCAGCTAGCTCAGAAACACAGCAAATAGACGAGAAAAAGCAAGTTGATCTTGTTCCTGTTCTTGTCCTTGTTCTTCATACAACACAGGAAAATGTCATCTAAAACCCTTTATTATCCTCTACATAGACGAATAGGCAAATATTTGGTTACAAAGAGTTTTACCTCGGACTGATCCGAACAAAGCTTCAGGAAACGTAAAAACAGAACAAAACAATTGCTTAGTAGGTGGTTGATAAAAGGAATGCACCTCTTTTTTTCTGGGACATTAGAAGGCAAGATTTTGACTAGCTTTAACAAAAACCTTCATACATGACATATAACTAATGAGGTTTCGTTCTCACAGTTTTATGGGAGAATGTGCATTTGGAAGATCAAACGAGAATGACAAAAAAGACATGAGAATGTAGAAATTCTAAGTTTAAAAGGTAAAACAAACTGAAGATGAAATCAAGGGTGAAAGACTATTAACGTATTATGGGAAGACCCCACCATTTTTTACATAATTAGGAGTTCTATCAGCTTGGAATCAATGCCGTCGTTGTCAAGAAAGTGTAAAGTTGATTCATGTTAATCAAACTGAAATGTGGAACCATGCAAAAACCATGTGATGGCAAGTCTTACTTTATATAGCCCAAAATTTATCAAAATAACTTCAAATCGAAGAACTTCTGAAAAGAAAAATATCCAGGTCAAAATTGTTTATACACTTTGGCAACATAAGGGCATACATTATCAGATGGTAATTTTTCATTTCAATAAAACCAATATAAACGTTGTACAGTCTCCATTGACTTCCAAGGAGTTGAGATAGCCAGCTTTTTAAGAAAACCCTCCTTGAAATACTTAAGAAAAAATGGAGTACACTCACCATATCCTTAGGCTGATGTTTTCCCAGAGAGATAATGGTCTAGCATATCATCTTCATCGATATCTGCAAACAACATATACCCTCAATTTCTTGTTCATTGGGATGTGTTCTTCTCTAAGTAGAGATAGTGGATTAAAACACTAATCATAGGGATAACTAGAAACCCATTTTGCCACCATGGAATAAACTTTATATTTCCATAATGATGTTATTTAGAGAAGCTCTTCATGCACATTTAGCAAGTGAGCTAAGTATGTATACTATACTCACAGATATTGATCATAAAAAACAACAACAAAAAGCTTTGGAGGAAAAGCTAACCTCCATCATCAAAGTCTTCATCAAAGTCCAAATCCTCTTCATCTTGATCATCGACCTCGTCGATGACTGTTTTGGCTCCTTTCTATAGAACCAGAGGAAATATGGGTAAATTGTGAAGGTCTTTGTTATTCATGAAAAAAAAATTGATTTTTTTCTTCCTAACTAAACAGAAAAGATAGTAGAAGAAAATATCACAAATTCTTACCCCGCCAGCCTCAAACCAAGCACGACCAGAGAGCCTTCGTTCTTTTGATGCCAGCAATGCTGAATCCGTAAGAAGCCTGACATTATCAAATAGGTTTCTTATAAAAAAGTCTTGATGGAAGGGGAACGATGAATAAAATTATTTCATTTATGTCAAATTATTTGCACACTTGAGACATAAACATTATATAGGGCACTGAAAAAGCAGGGATTACGAAATACAGACCACTTGTTTTCTACTCAAGACATATACTGGTCACGAATTACACCCTATGCTATACAACAGAAGAAGCAATACCTGGCTTTCTCAAGAGCTATTTCAGCCTCAAACTTTTCACGCCAAGCTAAAAATGTCTCTACTGTTACTGCTTCTCCATGTGGTTCAATAACCTTCGAATGAAAGAAACAAAGTTAAATTAAATTAATTAAACTAAAAGATCAAATTGAAAGTAGAAATTTTTCCAAGATGCTTGAGAAATACAAATGGATTATTAGCAAATACAGAGAATCATAATGTGAGTTGGTTGTGAGAAAAACAATTATTTATCTAAAAAAAGGTACTGAACAGACTTCTTTTGTGTTTGAAATGCATCTGAAGAATACCTCATCTTTTGCTTCCACATCACTATCTCCATCAGCAATCGAATCAAGGTTTTGGTTATATCTTTCACGCAACCATTCTTTTGCAGAAGTTGCGAGCGTGTACATCATAGCCATGCCCAAGTTTTCTTCAGCCTGCACTGCTCCAAAAAGCATTTGGAGTAATCTCTCTTTTGTACAAAGATTACAATGTCATGGAAAGTCAAGTTGTCACTGCACCTCTGTTTGAACCTAACTGTATGTACCCTAGCGTTAATACATGTCACTTGAGAATGAATATCAGGGTTGAGTACATGACATTCACATATCTCTCCTTTTGATCTCATAGGCCACATTGTCCTTTCCTCGTATGAGTAATTACTATGAAATATATGTATGTTTTTGGGTGTGTACATATATAAATTTGCACATGTGTGGATATAAGATGAATTTTCCAACAATAACTTCTTGCCAACGCTCATGGTTGCTTTTTATCCTTCCGCAGCCATTCTTATACAGAACAACTAGACAAAAGTCAATAAGGACCTACTACACCTCGGAAAAGAACAGAAAAACTGACCTCTTGAATTAGCTTCTGTCTCAAATCATCCAGATCCTGATGTTTAACTCCAGCAAGGCTATGAATGTCAGCACACATTCAGGAAACATCAGGGGGGGGGTTCAAACAATCATGAAAAATAATTGAGTTGACGAGCCTCCAAAATAACCTTCTAACTTCCAGTAAAGGTGGTTCATCTGGATAATTCTGAGAGTGGGCAAAAACAAGCCCAAGCCGTACTGCAAAGCACAACAATCCAATTACATGTATAAGATGCTTTCCTTATTTATTCTACTAACCAACTATTCATAGCTAAAAAATCTAATATGGATTTCAAGGAAGCCAAAATTTATTATATGCATTGAAGAGTGATCACTCTTGTTTGCAGAAAGTATCTTCCATGCCGAAACTGTTTATATTTAGTATCTCATCACATCCTGATCTTTACAGACATTCATGTACAAGGTTCAAGGTTTAGGGTTCCATCACAGCGGGCAAGCAATTCATGACATGTTTAGGTACATAATTCTATCTTATCATTACTTTCCATGAATATGCTTTTAATACAGGCATGTATTTTCGTCCTGTGATTTTAATGTTTTCCAGTTCACGATCATTTATCAACTATAAGGCATCTGCTTGCATGAAATACCAAATCCAATCTTGAGCTCACGTCGCCAAAAACAGAGTATTGGCCCTTAAAAAGTCTCAAAGGATTCTAGCTATGCTCAAAAAGTGCCCACCTGGAATATCAGTTGGCTCATCTTCATCTTCATCCTAACCGATCAACAAAAGAGAAGGTTGAGCATTCACAAAATGAAAACAGAAGAACATTTAAAATTAATATGAAAATAGAACGAAATCCAACCAAATGCATATAGTTTTGGGATGATTTTCGGAACAGATGCAATGATATTATGATACAAACTAAATGAAAACCAGAAGAAACTTGGATGAATTCGATGAAATGCAAGTGACATCTTGATAATATGCAGCTGAACTGAGACGAAGATGATAATGATTCAAAATGAAAGTGAAATTCTGCACGACATAAATTGATCACTTTTACCTTTGGAGATATAGTTATTTGGAAACATTTGAAGCTTGTCTTAAGACCACATTCTGATGAGTCCAATTGTTCTATGTCATCCATAAGAATAGCCTGCAAAGCTTCTATTTCCATTTCCTGCTCTTGCTGATAATCTGTCGATGTTTGAATCGAAAGTACACAAGGTCAGTGGACTCTTGACCCTCAAAGGAAAAAGAATACTATACAGCCTCGGAAGAAAACCAAGTCATGAAAATGAATAAATCCCATATTTTCAGAATTCACAACAAAGGGAAAAACCCCGAAGATGGGATCAGACTTCAGTAGGGAAAGAAGAAGGAAAATCCGCGTACACACTCGATTCTGAGAAACGGAATAAACATAAATAGAAAAGAAATCTAAATCGGAAAGACAAAAGAACAACGAGTAAGTAAACAACCCTAGCTCTGAGAAAAACTCAGGGAAAGGTGCCACTTTTCCGATTCTTGATGCTAATACAGGGAAGTTCCATCCTAAAGAAGCTAACAGTTAATCCTAGAGAATTTTGGGAAGGCTGCCATCTTGAGAGAGAGAGAGAGAAGAGCATTTCAAACGGGAAAATGAACAGGGAGAGACAGAAAAAAGAGGGGGGGGGGGGGGGGGGAAAATCCTGAAAAAAAAAACGAGCAGGGTGCGTGAGACAACGAACCTGTCATGGTGGCGAACAGCAGCAGAGAAGAAACAGCAGAGAATTTGAAGAAGAAGAAGAAGAAAGAAAGAAAAGAAAGAAAGAAAGAAAAAGAAGAGCAGAATTCCTAACACAAGTGTAATGCTTTGTTGGTCTCAAGCCTGATGGATGACTTGTTATCGGATATTCAAGTTACATTGAATTAACCAATACAAGATCTTGAGATCCGAAGTTATCAACCCTCTCGGATGAGAAATAATGATCATAACTCTTTCTTACATAAATTCTTTAATGAGTTACATGTATTTCATGCCAGAATGAATGTGGTACGCCTAGAAGATTATATAGAACTTGGAATACAAATCTACAAGTAATTATTGATAATTAATTGTACACAAAACTTCTAGATCATGAATGTATTCTAGATAATGATGTGAGAGAAACACGAGCAATGTTTATTTCAATCTATCAAGGGTGGTGTCGGGCAATAAGTAGTGATGAACTTAAAAGAGGACATAATAACGAGGTTGTGATGAACTTACTAGAACATCATAAAGGGACATTAAATCTATATGTATTAGCATTTTACATCACCCTAAACCCTGAACCATTGAAAGATTGGCTTTTTTATAACAAAAAATCATTATTATCACAGATAAATACAAAAGAGTATAACAGAGATGGCAAGGGCAGAGCAGATAAGTGAGAAGTAAAATATAGATTAATCTGAATATTGATTCCGTGATTAACATCGTCCGCTTTGATTGGGATCAAGGTGAACCCTTGTATCTATACAATTCCAAAACTCTTGCATGCAATAAGAGGGAGGTCCATTACATAAGCTTCTAGAAAGTTCCAAAACCTTTTGGAACAAATGGATATTAATCTTACATGTATTAGCATTTATATCGTGATTCTATATTTAATCAATTAGTTAGAGTAATTGACATTATAGACAAAGTCATGGTCTTGAAACTTGTTTTTATTTATGTATATATATGTCAATTATTTGCAGTGAACACTAATGATGTTTACCATAAGCCGGTTGACAATAGAGTTTGGGTACAAATCAAGGTTTTGGATATGTGACACATTATTCGCGGAAGTGAATGGTGTTTTAAAGTTTTAGAAGTAGGATGAAAGTCTCGTCTTCCTTTCCGTGCAAAGGTGTTTTTTGGCATGTTGTGGTTGGTAGGTTGCCTTTGGCCAAGGCCTTAAAACGAAGATACATTTCTAGTGGTACATGTGTCTTTCGTACGACAATTGATGAAGATTGTGGACACAAGTTTATATCTTGTCATGTCACTAAAGGTATATTGATAGTTATATCACAATTGCGGGGGCCATTGACTGGAAATGTTTTGTCATATTTTCAATGGGTTTTTATTAAAGGTGATAGAGTTTTTACCCACCACAGTGTATGAGTTTGTGTTTGATTATCCGAGGTACTTAGGGCATATGATATATTTGGAACTTGTGGAATGGTTTCTTATTTTATGTACTTTTTGGAGTATCTCAACATATATGTATGATAAGAGAAAAGTTAATTTGATAATTTTCACAATTATGTTGTACGAGAACTTTGTCCTTAAATAAGTTAAATTTATGTCATTTTGTATTATAACACCTTAGAAGGTTGCCCTTGCCATATCACTACTTTTGAAGTAGTTTGATAGTAAGGTTTCTTGACATTATCGTCTTTTTACTCTTTCGTTCTTATATTATTTCCTAAACTACCCTTGCCCTTGTTGGACGCTTAAGAAAATTACAAAGCATACCCTTTTGTTCCTGTTTTTGTTTTTTTGGTAAAAAAACAATTGTAAAAGAGTAGAACCTCAGAGGTGTTGTGATCGATTCGGGAAGGTAATCAATCAGATCGGAACTCCTCCGGAGCCCAGGCGCATGCCTGATTCGTGTCAAAGCTGCAGAAATCGCCCGTCGAATCGGCTTTCCTTTCCAGCCTGCACATCCCGTACTGAACCGCGCCTCCGGTTGATTGTTCTTTCAGGCAACAACTCAGCCGCCCACCGGAAAGCCGGCAAAAAAACGCGCTCGATCCGTGATGCCGGAAAACCTTCTTGCCCGATTCGCGTCCCGTAACTTTCCACGAATTAAAACAGTTTCCCCAACCTCTATTTCTTTTCTGCTTCTCTCAGATCTGTCATCACTAGTGAACAAAATGAGAAGAAGAAGGAATGCACAGGGGCATGACCGAGAATACCAGAAGATTTACAAGGGCATTCTGCGAATATCAGAAAACTGCGTTCTGAGCTCTCGACGGGAGAGAGAGAGAGAGAGAGAGAGAGAGAGAGAGAGAGAGAGGGAGGCGCAGGGGACGAGAGATGGGGACCTTGGCGATCTTAGCTTCAGAGGGAGATGGCGCGGCTGCACAGGTGCAGAATGTCCGCCATGAAGCCTCAGCCCATGCCCCCCTCCCTGCTTCCAGCACCAGCTCAAAGATGAAGAAGAGACGCCACAGAAAGGCTTCGGAAGGAATCCAAGCGATGGTGCCCGTAACTCCATCCCGCTCAAGCAAGAAACGGAAAAACTCAGAAGACGAAGAAGAAGAAGAAGAAGAAGAAGAAGAAGAAGAAGAAGAAGAAGAAGAAAAAGGTGATGATGATGATGATGATGATGATGATGATGATGATGCTGATGACAGTGATGGTGGTGGTAGCGACCCTGAGGGGGATGAGATGGGAGTTTCTAAGAGCAGTGGCAGTGATAAGGGCTCGGATTCATCCTCCTCCGAAGATGATGATGATGATGGTGAAGGAAACAACAGGGAATATCCGGATTCTACAGCCTTTGGCAGGGCTTTTAGGAAAATCATGAAAAAGAAGGTTCCGGAAACCACCTTCACTGAAGCCATGGTACGCTTTTTGCTCATGTATTCTGAAAGGAAAAATAGCAGTTTGATTTTATAGAAACCAGAGATTTCAAAGGATCATTTGTCTTTTGGTGCGTTTTGCAAATGTTATGGACTTTTCGTGGTGCAATCCGGTGACAAAGAAAGGAACAGTACGAACAGGGGAAACTGAACAGTTTTTGTTTGTTTGTTTGAAATGTTGAAAATTGCAGGGTCCGATGCTATGTGCTCACAAGAATTTAGTTGCAATGAAACTGGAAGAGATGGCTGTGTTGAAAGAGTCGAAGACTGAAAGAAAAAGAAAGAAGCAAGAAGTATGTCACCTTCCATACACATAAATGTCACTTCACCCATTTGCAGCGTTCGTTTATGTCAATGAATTATCTGTGTGAAAAATGCTGTTTGTATTCTAAATTCTTGTTGGTACCCATCAATGTTTCGATGCAACAAATTCGCTATACTTATGGATGTAAAATTTTGTTGAAAAAACATGTTTCCAATGGCCTCAGATAAGAGAAAAAGGTCACACCCCTATAGCTGTTTATCCTGTGGCAAAAGATAGAGAACTCATCAAACTTGCTACAAGAGGAGGTGAGAAGGCTAGTTCGAAGTTGCTGTTTTCAAACATTATGCTTGATATTTATGTACTAAGTATTACTGAAACGTATTTATTCTGATGTACTCTCGTTTCTTCTGTGATACTAGTTGTGAAGCTTTTCAATGCGGTAAGTTCCGATTTGATATCGTTTTATTTTGTTATGTAATGTCTAGTAGTTTCTTTGTTTATGACATTAATCCAAAGTGATTGATCACAAAACTTCAGGTTAGTAAGGCTCAATCTGTGCAAGAAGCAGCAAAAGTATCGAAGGCAGCTGAAACAAAAGGTGGATACGTCATAAGCGTATGAAAAAATTGCTTCGTCTCTCTGATTACGTTAATTGAGATAATGCCGTTGTCTCATTCTGTTCAATTTTGTTTTGGTTGAAGAGGTGGCAAAGAGAAGCAAGACAGCATTTCTGGCAACTTTGCAAGGGGGTGATACCATTGCATCTACAGAGCAGAAGAGGACTGAAGATTCAAATAAGGTATTCGTTGATGATCGAATATACCTGAATTTAGTCCTCATTTGGATAGAGCTAGAACCAAAGTTTTGTTGCTATTCGGCAATTCAGTCCTCATCTGTTAACAATATATGATGATCAATACTATTTGTTTATTCTGACATGCATAAAGTAAAAATGTTTCACATCATACCCTGTGGTGGTTGGAACGGTCATTCATTATGAGAACACTAACAGGTTATGAGTTTTCATGAATTGCATTCTGCTAGTAAATCCTTAAATATGTTCAGATTGACGTTTCAATCGTGCACCCCACAAAAACAATGTAAATTGCATTTTTTAAAGTTTACTGAGAGCAACTATTTGTCGATGTTATTAGAGTAAGCACTAGACACATGACAGCGTATGATGAGTAGATAGGCATCACATGTATGTGTAGATATATAGCAGGGCGCCAAAGTGTGATTATAACAGCTTTGGTTCACCAAGCATGACAGCTTATATGCTTGTAAGTGAAATTATTCACAGTAAGTTGTTATACCAAATGTTTTGAGCTCATTTACCTTAATACACCACTTTTCTGACATCTGCATGCATGATGGTTATGAGTTTACATTGACACTGATCCTTATTTTTACCTTAACTCGATGACGAATTAGGTAGCCTGATTAGTTCTGACCATAGTAATCTTTTGTATGGTCATTTTGCTAGCCAATATATAATAAAGACCACTTGTTTTATTCATATAGTTAAGCCTGATTGTGACTGTCATCATTAATATATGTTCGTTTTTTATTGGAACCATAATTTCTTATCATTGTTTCTGGGAATTAACTTTCTTTAACATTGAGAATTTTCAGAAGGGCAATGAACAACCTCCAGGATGGTCTGCTTTGAAAGACAGTTTCATGCTTGGCAAATCCAAGTTAAAAGACTGGGATAAAAAGCAAGTAAGTTCTTACATCTTAGATGAAATAAGCGTAGGCTGCTTGGTTATCCTAATTATGATGACAAGGGCATGATTCTATGTATCGTGAGAGGGTCTCAACCTGCCGTGCCTCAATTCTTGTCATTATTTCAGGAAGATAGCGATATGGAGGATTTGGAAAGCAGTGATGATGATAGTCAATGAAAAGAGAATGGAACTTAATGATGGGGTCTCCTTCGGGTTTTCCTTAGTTCTTTCAGGGGTTTCCTTGAGATTTTCCTTGGTTATTTTCTGGAAATGCTAAACGTTGCGAAAACGATATATGATCTAATAACTGAGGAAAACTTGTGGGTAATTTTGTTTGATCCACGTTATACAGAAGAGAGGATGCACGGATTCCGGAAAGAAATTGTAATGCTGCTGAGGCTACAATAGAAATAGCTTCATGACTGTCGCAGGAGCTATATTGTATACATTTATTTGGAGAAATCACCGATGAGAAATTTTGACATGGGATGTTGAACCGTAATTTCTACGTTTGTTCTGAAGGCATGAAGATTATTAGAAATTCCTTTGATCGTCTGTAGACGATGCATGTCAATAATGTTATGTTAGGTTTTATCGAGAAGCACGTTGTTTTGGCATGAGAACCCACTCAATTTTCCCACATCTGATCAAAGCGGGGCTTCAAGGTTTGGGAGGGTAAGATGTGTATGTTATGGCAGGATTTTGTGCTTATTGTCAATGCTAGTCGATCATAGTCAATCTGAAGTCAACAATGACAACTACATGGATTTTAATTCTTCTGTTGTCTATGTAACAAAAACCGCTTGAATAAAAAATTTGGTCGGTTTTATTTGGGATTAGATTGTATTAGATGCTAGGATCAACTAGAGTGGAACAACTGTAATGTTTCTTGAGTTTTCCAAACTTAATTACCCATTAAACTTTGCGACGAAATTGCTCAGCTTACCAAGCTCTAATACGAAGAACATTCCCACCCATTCAACGGGAAGGTTTTAGATTGATGGTGAACACTTTCGACATGCTCATCGTCTCGTTGATTACTCTGGATCAGG
>JBBBWG010030853.1:22749-36021 GCA_037176905.1 Azolla pinnata | reverse complement strand
CATTCAACGGGAAGGTTTTAGATTGATGGTGAACACTTTCGACATGCTCATCGTCTCGTTGATTACTCTGGATCAGGCTTCACGAAGATCGAACCCAACCCTAAAGACTTCCCTAAAGATTTAAGGGCGAATTTGTCTCTGTAGTTGCAGCCCTAATCCAACGCATTAATCTCATCACTCCTAGTATTTTATGCCGGAGTTTTATTAGAGGCTAGTCTAACCAAAAATCTTTGAATTGATCTCTAAATAACTGATTATCCTCTTAATCAGTCTTATCACCATCTTAATGGTCCATGGCTACACAGTTCAGTCTGTGTGAACCATGGAACCTGTAAGTTTTTTGCTATTATGCATTACATCTGCTGATTTCATTTCAGGTAGCAAATGTGGCAAGCGTACAGAGAGAGACCTTGTGAGGATTTGTCTTGTCAAATCGTGCAAGCAATTTCAGGATCTACGTGTGTTTACAGTGGTTGTCCGCACACATACACCACACAAACACCCAAGTACAGATGAATATTTATCTGCTTGTCCACGGAGCTGGATCAGATTGTGGTTTGGGTTCTTCGTTCTCCATCTATATCTTGGGCGCACGTGCTTGTACATACCGAAACACGTATGTTTTCTATGCATGAATGCATAGTTTCCTATCTATGTCGCATCTTTGTGAATTTCAATCTATGCTGCATTTTCTTTTTTTTTTGACAGTATGTTTCCGGCATCAGAAAAATGCCAAGGAATCTCTCCATTAGGAAATCTGTGGAGTTTTCAGTTCGACTGACTTGTTTTTGGATTCCTGTAAGTTTCTTTTTCTGAAATAGGGATCGATGCATCAAATATATAAGAAATGCCGGTTCTTTTTGGTTGCTAAATTCCATGTCATGTGAAGGTTAGCCTCTCCTCTTGGGTTTTTGCTTAGTTATCCGATATTGGCAGTTCAAATTTTGCTTTTTCCTTTCTCTGCAGGCACGACTTGTTGTTACAAGAATGGCGGAACAGAGGATGTGTGAGAGAACAGCGAGAGATTGAATACGCAATTTACACATGACACGATGTAGAAGGACAAGTTCAACGAGTTACTATTAATGGTTTGCAAATTTTTTCTTAACATCATTGTTGCTGCATTATGAGCGTGGGAAGCAGTTCCCAGTTCCGGCACAGTGCATCAATCAGGTTTGATCCCTTATGAAACTATACTGTAAGTGTGTCCCATGAAACTTGCCTCCCATTGTATTCATACCCTGAAAGCGGATCAGAAAGTGATTGGTTCTCCGTCTCACGTGCTCAACAATTCTCTCAACACCATATACTGCGATAAATTCGACCGAGTCCACATGTTGTGGATTTCCTACTTCACGGATAAGCTTCAGTGGTATGACATCGGCAACAGTAAGGTTAGAAGCATACCATATATATATATATATATATCCTTCCTTGTCTTATTCTTTTGGTAAAAGATTTTGATTAAGTGGTGCTGCTCCATGACAGATCAGCCCCAAATCGCCAAGCTTCAAACACAAGATCACTAAGGAGTATTTGTGGATCGATGCTCGGTTCACGCCATCTTGGGTCATGCAAGAGCTGGAAAGAGGGACAGGAAAGGAGGCAACCGTTGCCGGTATGGATAACACTGCTGAATGTGTTGAAATCGTGAATTTACTGAAGGATTGTGCTAAGAGCAAAGACCTATGCGAGGGGAGCAGGGTCCATGCACACATTTTAAGGAGGGGTTTATTCGAGAAGAGTCCTTATGTTGGAAGCACTCTAGTGAGTATGTATGCCAAGTGTGGTGCATTAGAAAAGGCAAAGAAAGTGCTGAATGATCTTCCTACCCGGAATGTCGTCTGCTGGTCTGCCCTGATCTCGGGGTATGCACAGCACGGGAAGGGCACCGAAGCACTAAAGCACTTGGAAGCGATGAAAAGCGAGGGATTCGCCCCGGATGCAGTCACCTTCACTTGTGCTTTGAATGCATGTGCGATGTCGAATCGGATCGACAAGGGCATGGGAATCCATCGCGAAATCGTGGAGAGAAGATTGGTGGGGAAGCACCTCGCCTTGGACAACGCTCTGATCGACATGTATGCGAAATGCGGCGCGCTGGAGAGAGCGCAGAGCGTGCTGCACGAGCTACGTTCGCGGGATGTGGTGTCGTGGTCAGCACTGATCGCAGGATTCGTCCGGCACGGCCGGGCCGAAGAAGCGTTGGTTTCGTACGAGCTGATGGAGAAGGATGGGATCGCCCCCAACACGGTGACATGGATCTGCGCGATGAAGGCGTGCGGAGGCCTCAAGGCATTAGGCAAGGGCAGATCGATGCACGACGAGATCGAGAAGAAGGCTTCTTCTTCGACGGCGGCGGTGGGCGAGGATGCTCTCGTGCTCCGAAACGCGGTGGTGGACATGTATGCGAAGTGCGATGCGATGGCGGAGGCGCAGCATTCGCTCGACGGGCTCGGTCGCCGCGATGTCATCTCGTGGTCTTCGCTCATCGGGGGATATGTCCAGCGGGGCTGGAACGAGGATGCGCTGCGGTGCTTCGAGGAGATGAAGATCGAGGGCCTCTCGCCCGACGCGGTAACGTATTCGTACGTCTTGAAGGCGTGCGGGGGCATCGCAGCGATCGAGAGAGGCAAAGAAACCCACGGCGAGGTTTCGAGCGAGGGGCTTCTGCGCAGCGGCGATGCGAAGCTCGGCGCGGCGCTGGTGGACATGTACGCGAAGTGCGGCGATCTCCGATCGGCTCGCAAAGCGCTGGAGGAGCTCTCCGAGAAGAACGTGGCGACTTGGAACGCGTTGATCGCGGGTTACGCCCAGCACGGGCAAGCCGGGGACGCGTTGGAATGCCTCGATCGAATGCTGCGCGAGGGGACGAGGCCCGATTCGATCACCTACGTCTGCGTGCTCAACGCGTGCGCGCATGCTGCGCTTGTGGACGAGGGCCAGATGCGCTTCGCCGAGATGATCGGGAGCCATGGCTTGATGCCGAGCTCCGAGCATTATGCTTGCATCGTGAACCTCTTCGGCCGCGTTGGGCACTTCGAGAACGCTGCCGCGGTCGCTGCGAGGATGCCCTCTTTGGATTATGGCCCAATTTGGAGCGCGTTGCTGGGCGCTTGCCAAAGCGGCGGGAATCGTGACCTCGGGAGATTGGTCTTCCAGCACGCGGTGCAGCTGGACGCAGATCACTGCGCCAGTTACGTCTCGCTGAGCAATCTCCATGCGAGCGAGGATATGTCGTCGAGAACTCGACTCGGAAGCTGCGTGGAAGATTGTTGAAAGCATGGAAGAGAGTCCTCCCTCTTTGAGCAGATCGGAGATTATCCGTTTTTATCGAGCATCGCAAATGACACCGCCGCCGACACAAAATTGAAGTGTATTACTATCATCATCTTCGGAAGAGACATGTACAAGGAAAGGCATCCAAAATGAGTTATCTCCCTTAAGCTCCAGAATCATGCATGAGGCTTGTGATATCTGCTGACCCATGGCGGTGTAAGAACCGGAGGCTCGCAATGATCGAATTTCTGACTCTCCTTCAGCTATGAGCCGCAATCAGATCAGGAGGAGAAAAAGAGATGGAGTGCAAGCTTATCAGCAATTTTTTTTTGAAGTCAAAACAACCTCTGCAAGGCTCTATATAGAGATGATGTTGAGAACGCGCATAATGCGGATTCGGCCAATGCACGAGCAAAACAAATTGTTTGTTGCTTGTAAAATCTCCCTTGCATGTGTGTCCTTGTTCCTTCTCCTTTTGTTTTGATTCGATATGCCAATCTCCGCTTGATTCTACTCTATATTTAGGGTGATTCTTCCCGACCAGGATGCAGAGCTCCCCCAACGGCATTGCCACGAAGTGCACTACGCTGCATAACGTGTAGAGAGAATTCCATGTTGTTGTAGTCGACGATACCATGGTGACCCCAGAATGTAGTGATCTCTCGCATGCGGCGTTTTGGTGACGAGATGCATCGGGAAATAAGTGCCGCGGTGATTCGTTGCTTTGCATGGAAATGGGCGTCGTTTTGGGGCAATGCTCGAACCGAGAGCTGGTAACGATCGTACCGAGGCTCTTTAGACGGCAAAATCATCAGGGTTTTAGGGCTTAGGGTTTACTCTTGTATTGCTGGTGGGCTTTTCGCGTCAAAGTACTTTGCCTGGGAAACACGCGAGAAGGGATCACACCTCGGGGTTTTCTCTCTCGTTCATTCATTCAAGCGATTTTCGCATCTGTATCTTGCACCTCTGATTATGATCTTGTTACCCGATTATCAGATTGGAGACATGTCCACATCCTCTAAACCCCAAGCCCTAAGTAAGCCCGAAACCCTAAACCTTAAACCCTAATCCCTAAAACCCGAAGCCCTAAACTCGAAGCCCTAAGTGAGCCCTAAACCCTAAACCTTAAACTCTAGTCCCTAAACCTTAAACCCTAATAACTAAACCCTAAACCTTAAACTCTAATCCCTAAACCCTAAGCCTAACTTAGCCCTAAACCCTCAACCTTAAACTCTTATCCCTAAACCCTAAGCATAAGTAAGCCCTAAACCATAAACCTTTAACTCTAATCCCTAATCCCTAAGCCTAAGTAAGTCTTAAACCCTAAACCTTAAACTCTAAATCCCTAAACCCTAAGAGCCCTAAGTAAGCCTGAAACCCTAAAACCCTAAAACCTTAAGCCCTAAACCCTAAAACCCTAAGCCCTAAACCCGAAAGCCCTAAACCCTAAAACCCTAAGCCCTAAACCCGAAAGCCCTAAGCCCTAAACCCTAAAGCCCTAAGCCCTAAGCCCTAAGTCCTAAGCCCTAAAACCCTAAGCCCTAAACCCTAAAGCCCTAAACCCTAAAGCCCTAAGCCCCAAACCTACAGCCCTAAACCCTAAAACCCTATGCCCTAAACCCTAAAGCCCTAAGCCCTAAACCCTAAAACCCTAAGCCCTAAACCCCTAAAGCCCTAAACCCTAAAATCCTAAGCCCTAAGCCCTAAAGCCCTAAAGCTCTAAAGCCCTAAAGCCCTAAACCCCTAAACCCCTAAACCCGAAACCCTTAAACCCCTAAACCCTAAACCCTAAAGCCCTAAAGCCCTAAAGCCCTAAAGCCCTAAAACCCTAAAGACCTAAGCCCTAAACCCTAAAGCCCTAAACCCTAATGCCCTAAACCCTAAGCCCTAAGCCCTAAAGCCCTAAGCCCGAAACCCTAAAACCCTAAGCCCTAAACCCTAAAGCCCTAAACCCTAAACCCTAAAGCCCCAAGCCCATAAACCCTAAAACCCTAAAACCCTAAGCCCTAAGCCCTAAACCCCTAAGCCCTAAACCCTAAAGCCCTAAACTCTAAAACCCTAAGCCCAAAACCCCTAAAACCCTAGGACCTAAACCCTAGAATCCAAAGCCCTAAACCCTAGGTGGGGCCTCTCCAGGGGCATTCTCTGAGATTCTGGAAAACCTGTTCATGAGAAACATAGAACAAAAAAAAAAACAAAAACAAAAAACACACACACAGAAAAAACTCTGCCTTCACCTGCTCTCTTCTGCTCTGCTCTGCTCTGTCAGAGCGACCGAACGAGCGAAACAGAGAGAGACAGCGAGAGAGAGAGAGAGAGAGGAGAGAGACAGAGAGACAGAGGAAGGAATCATGGCGTACACACGCAAGTACACACACAGAGCTTTTGAGGAGCGTGATTATGAGGATGCGGGAGACAGAATAGGGTTAGCTAGGCACGGCTGAGACCGCCTGCTTTTGCTTCTTCCCCTCTCTTCTTCTCCTTGGGCGAGAAGAACCCCGAGCAATAGTCGTTGACGATGCTGCTGCTGCTGCTGCTGTTGCTGATGACTCCATGGAAGCTCGCCTCTGGCACTTATCATCCTAGACCCTCCTCCTCCTCCTCCTCCTCCTCTTCTTCTTCAAGCTCATCTCCATCATCATCAATCAGACAGCCAAGTCAGTATTCACTGCCCCTGATCACTGCACCATTTAACCTAGTACAAGAATTCATAAGGAAATCGGCAACAATTTTCACGAGCTCAAAAAGAACAAAAGTGTGTGTCATGGCAAAAGTGTATTCTTACCTTTATCTCGTGTTCCTTTTTCTCTTTCCTCCAAAACCCTAAACTCCCCAAAACCCTGGACACCCCTGAAACCCTAAAATCCGAACACCCTGACACCCCACAGTTTGATGAAAAGGCGAAGGAAAACTAACAAAAACAAAACCTCATAGCTTTAGCTAACCCTTTCCTTCTCCATGTTTTTGTATGTGTATAACACAACTGTTTTGTATTCTTTTCATTTCTAGGCAGAATTGAAAGAATTGTAGTGACCTCTCTAGAAATTAATGGCTGCGTGTTTAACGATGAATTTGTGGCTACGATTCCCCGCTTTCTTTATTTCTCTACCATTAAGAGATGTGTTCCTCTTCTTGTCTATAGGGAGACAATCTGCAAAGAAGTTGCAACAGGAAGAACTTTGACTCTTTTCTGCATCATCATCCATTCAGTCTTTCTTCTTCAAGACCCTGATCTCATACGCTCTCTGGTAAGCTAATTTGCTCTAATCTTTGCCAATCGTTGTGCTAAATATATAGGCACGTGTGCATATATCTCCTTGGTGGGTGTTCTACGAGAATTAATGCTACTGTATTCCTTTTTCTTTGTTTATCCGTTGAAGCATTGTGTTTCCCATTCAGTGTCGAACATATGAAAAAAGTAAGTGTATCTACAGAATTATGAGAATCTCGAGTTATTTCTCAGTGTTTCTTCCTCAATTCGCTCATGTATGTAGAACTTAAGTTTTTCAGTAAACATGAAAATAGAGAAGGCATGGTAACCTGAGCTGTCAGTACGGAAACGGTCTTAAGTCTCAGATATCTGACAGTCAGGAGTACGGAGGGAATTTAAGAAACATAAAGAGCAGTACTTTGTACATTTCCCGACTAATTTACACGTTAAGGCTAATCTGAATGTATTGTTAGGTAGGATAAGTGGGGAATCGATGATCATTAGATTGGGGTGAGTGCGAGAACAAGTGGTTGTGTTTGGGAACCTTGTTAACCTCGAGCATTCGAGACCTTGTATAGTAGCGAATGAGGATTTATCTCTTAAGTCTTACTCACTACAAGAATTAATGTGCAAACTGAAATTTTGAGATCTAAAAAGTTCAAGAACTTGATGTTGCCTAAAGGAGCATAATCGATTTTATGTTTAGTAAGTTACAAGGCTGAATCATGAATTTATTTTTTTCCCTTGTCCTTGTAGTTTGGTGTGGTTAAAACCCCCTAATGCGTTCTATTTATCTTTATTCTTCTAATTAACTTCAATTGAACATTTATTATGATCTAACTTGTTACAAGTCTTTTCATTCTAGAAGAGAGTTAACAAGTGATAAATGATTGTCATTGAAATGATGGATGGGATTTTCAGTTGCATGTTTGTTTACACTTTGGTTTAGTTTCTGGCTTTTAAAATCTTTGATATCAGAGGAACAAAAGTTTCTTTTATTCATTAACTCATGGTTGCATCAATACCTCACTTTTGTTTCTTCCCGATTGAAACAGTCTTGAAATCATGTATGCTTTGTATCAAAAAAGCTAAATTGATCATGAAGGAGCATGATCTCTTTCCAATGCCCATGGATTTCAACACTGAAAGCACCAAATGCCTTCTTTCTTCGCAACTTGAAGTATTATAGAAGTGAGAACTGAGATTTCTTCAGTTCTCAATTGAACAATGGGAAACGTGTTCGAAAAGGTGTTTGTTCCTTCCAAGGAAAAGAAGATTGAAGAAGTGTGGTCGGAAGATGCATGTATATCAAAAGAGCAGGAGCACAAACCTTTCCCGAGGAGCTCGGGATCTACCTCACAGCAAATATCAATGGTACATGATCCTAGCCTGGAGTTTCCAAAGAATTTGGATTTGGGCTTAGATTTTAATATTTTTGTCGATCTCATGGGCGTTGATGAGCTCAATAAACCAAATACTGGGGACAATAACTTGAAAGACACGTTTATAGAGGTGGGCAAACGTAGAGACTGTCTATCCATGGATGAAGATGATCTATTATTATCAGAAGATTCTACCAGTGGAAATGGATCACTGTTTGGAACAGAGTCTAAAAGAACTCGGAAATTCTTGCCTCGGCAAGCCAAGGTACACAAGGAAGGGACATATGCTGAATCAAAGATATGTCCTGTATCTTTGAAACAATCGAGAGTAGACGATTCTGAAGAAGAATGGTATGAAGCTACTCTGGATGAAGATGAAGCCAAGGCGTCTACTTGGTCGCACAGTAATGGTAGAAATGGGATTTATGATCATCCACATTTGAGTCGTGCAGAAACTCTTGACAGTGGTCGAAAAGAATATTCTGCATCAGTATCAAAGAAAAAGGACTTTGTGATGCCGGAGCCAATTCATAATCTGGCAAAATCTGTCAGCATCTCATCACATTCCAATAAAATTTCTGTTGGCTCATGTGAAGTCACGGAAGAAAATATGCATTCATCAAGATACTGCATGAAACGCTCGAGCACAGTAATGAGCGACATAGAAGATGAAGAAGAGAAATCGATGAAGAAGTCTAGATCAAGTCATGCCAATGTATGTGGGAATCCTAGAGATACAGTGACTGTAGAGGAATGCAGTCCTGGCACGGTGTATATGCAAGAAGAGACGGAAACAAATCAAGGTCAACAGAAACTTAAGAGGTCCCTTCTACTCGCGAAACAAACTGTAAATATTACAAAAAAAGCCAGATACAAGGAAAAAATGAAACATGGCTTGCAGCATGGGCAATCATGTAAAAGGAAACTCAGCTCACAGTCACATAACCTGGAAACTGATGAAGAAAATCAGAGCGGTTCTCTTCATAATCCAACAGACTTAGATTGTGTGAAGAAACGAAAATGCACACAAGGAAAAGATGGAAAGAAAATATGTGATGAGCTAAAAAAAACTCAAAGAAAGCTGAAGAGATCTCGTAAACGACAGAGAAATCTATATCAGAGAAAGAATCCAGAAAGCAGCTCGAGAATGGATAAAAAGGAGTTTGATGATTTATTTGAGAGGATATTGAAGAGCACGGATGAACTTAGAAACTATGGGTCAACTTCATCTCATCAAATTCCTAAAGAAAATGAAACTGTGAAAATCCCTTGGGATCCGATAATATTTCATACAAAACAAGTGAGGCAACAGTCTCCCACCAAAGCAGACGATCCCTTGAAAAGCTTGTGGGAAGATATGGAAATAGCTTCTCGAGAGATGGTATATTTTCCTGACTTGTTCAAAATATAATGTGCCTATCTCAATATTGCATGTATCTAACTTGTTTTATGTGTATGTTGTGTGGAGATAGCATGCGAATGGAAGGGATGAATCTTCGTGTAAGATTCATTGCAAACATGTACTAGAGCTAGACGAGAATGAAGGATATGTGTGCATTCATTGCGGGCTTGTGACCCTCGAGATTGATAAAGTTCTAGCTCCACTTGAAAATAAGGTAAAATAGTCTGCGAATCAATGTCACTTGTCCTTTAAGTAAGCTGCACAAGTTCATTTGAATCGGACATTCAACTTTTCTGTCAGCTTTCTGATGCTGCAACTTGCAAACATCTTAGCTGAAAGACACTCTGAATAAATTTTTTTACAGATACGCTACAACAATAAGAAGGATGGGTCTGAAAATGATCTGGATGTTCCGAGTGATGATGATGATGGGTTCCCAACTATAGAAAGGGAGCCGGTAAAATGTGATATAAACTCAGCTTGGAGTCAAATAGAAGAACTCAAAGAAAAGATGAGGGATCATCAGAGAGATGGTTTTGAGTTCTTGTGGAAAAATATCGGTGCATCATTCAGTCGGGATGGAAACGCAATTGGTGGATGTGTCCTAGCACATCCTCCAGGAACAGGAAAATCCTTGCTTATCATCAGTTTCCTTAAAAGCTTCATGCAATTGAACACCTGGAGCAGAGCGCTTATCGTCGCCCCAAAAAACATGATACTACCATGGCAGGATGAGTTTGAGAAATGGAGTGCAAATATCAATGTGCACTTAATGAAATCAGTTAAGGGTAAGCCCTCATTTGAATATTTGAAGATAATTTCAGAGTGGCACCAAACACCCAGTGTCCTTGTCGTTAGTTATGGTCTTTTCTCAAAACTGACTGATGAAAGCATTTGGTCCAAAAAACTGGAATACCGTAAGATTGGAAAACTTTTGTTATATATCCCAGACTTGTTTGTCATGGATGAAGGGCATGTTCCAAGAAGAGATTGCTCAAAGCTCAGGAAGTCGATATGCCGGGTACGTACATGGGGAAGGATATTAGTCTCTGGGACGTTGTTCCAGAATGATGTGCATGAACTCTTCAATAGTTTATATCTGGCACGACCGAGTTTCCTCTACAATCTGGATGTACCATACTTGAATGAAAGGTAATTCTGTTCCTGTGAACTTCTCCCTCAACATTGTAACGATGGAAACAATGACATTGTTCCTTATTTCTTGATGATCGAGAAAAATCACTACTCTATTCCTTGCAAAATAAATTCTCTAGACTTCTGAGGAATGGCGATTAAGTTTTGATTTCTCTATCTTTCTTTTTCTTGTTTATAACAAATGCATGCTTTGTTTTATGGCAAAATTAGATTGGATGGGCTTGACAAGGAAAATATCAAACAGTGGCAGCGGTTTGAAGATTTTCAAATACTAAGAACAAAAGCTGAAGAGGAGACAGAAGCAAGGTCGCGGAAACTGTTTCTGGAGGAAATAGGGAGTAAGTTGGATATAACTAATGAAGAAGAATTTCGAAACGGGATGAAAAAGTATAGGTCCATCACTAGGTCTTTTGTGCATTCGTATGATGGGGAGATTTTGAATATATTGCCAGGGCTGAAAGAATCTGTAGTCTTGCTACAAATAACACGCATGCAAGAGGACTTGTTGAATGAAGTAAAAAAGCTTCGGCTCCGATCAGTGATCTCAGACTACGTAGATACGCTCATCAATATCCATCCTTCCTTACTTCTAGAAGTCGAAATTCCAAGGAACTCTCTATCGATTGATGATGAAAAGCTGCAGCAAATGAGGAACGACCCAAGGGGAGGAGGAAAGGTGCAATTTATTTTAGATATGGCTAATCGTTGCCAATTGACAAAGGAAAAGCTCTTGATATTCAGTCAATATATTGCACCATTGAGGCTCATGAAAGAACATTTGGAAGGGAAATTCAAGGTATTCTTCATAACTGGGAAAAGCTTAGTGCTGGAGAGGCAGGACATAATGGAGAGCTTCAATGATGGAAATGGCGGCACACAAATCTTATTGGCATCGCTAACAGCGTGTGGTGAGGGCATAAACCTCACTGGAGCTTCGCGAGTCATCTTCTTAGATATGCATTGGAATCCATCCAGGATGAAGCAAGCGTCAAGCAGAGCTTTTAGAATTGGACAAAAGAATGTCGTGTATACGTATTGGCTCATAGCATCAGGAGAGAAAGAGGCTAACAAGTACACAAGGATTGAGAAGAAAGCTTCATTGTCAAGGTCAATCACCGCATCTAAAGCGGAAGAATGTGGATACAAGCAGCAGGAGAACACCAATGCTCCGAACACGGTAGGTGAGGATGTGATACTTGATGACCTCATGAAGAACAGTGCCCTGAAGATTATAGATGTTGTTCGACGGAGTGCAATGGAAGAGGAAGATAATCTGTCTGCCCTTCTGAGACAATAGAGAGAGGTCCTTTGATTGTGATATATACATATATGATTATAGCAGTAGGTCCACAACCATATTGGATTTTGGTTTTCCATTATTCTGTACATACAAAATCTTCGATTAGTATATTGCCGGGAATTGTATTTACATCACTGTAAAGGTAAGGCCAATTTTGTTGGAAGCAGTCCAAAATCACTGGACTTAATCATCGATCGATCACAGAGATAGCTCCAATAGAAGAGATAAAGCTTCCTCATCATTTTCGCACAGGGAAACATCTTGTTTCTTACAATATATAGACACTTCCATGTGCAATGTGATGATCAGGATGATGATGGGCATTGGAGCTACTGAATAACCAACTCTTTTTACATTAAGTAACAGGCTTGATTCTTGCAGAGCTCCCAGGAAGAGCATAGTGTGATGAATGTGTAGCAGGTTAATATTTCTTTCCTGCAAAATTTGGCATATAGGAGACTGGACTTAGTATCCAAGACATCAAAAGAACATCTCTTTGATCCATTCCTGGTTGGAACTTGGCACCTTTTCCTTATGAATACGAAGTGCAAATTACAAAATTTTGCTGAATCATAACACGAAATCCCATGACAGTGGTTTACATTGGGGCATGGGATTCTTGTTCAGTGTTCGCGGTTGTGGACACAATAAAATGGCACCAAATTTCATGCGCTTCCATGGGAGTACTCAGCTTCTGAAACCATTTTTTTGATGCTTCACAAAGTAGAAATTATGGGTCTTGGCTATGGTCACATAATAGTTTGGAATCGTATGATAAGTGAATACGGCCTCTGCCTCGTCATGCTACTTGACACTTTTAATACTCAGGAAAAAAAATACATGGAAGATGCCTTTTGATTTGTGCCTACTGACATGATAGTAAAAGCATCAGTTTTCTTTTTTCAGTTCTTTACTGTAATCAATGCAAGGCCAGTTCTTGAAAGTAAAAGGATGTAGTATATGCACTGGAAACAATAACACTATTTTTTGTCTATACAGTCGAATCCATGCAGAGAAGGTTGTATTCACTCTCTAAAAAACCTACATTTTATGAGTCAAATCTAAGGGGAGTTCCTTGCCCCTACTCCATTTCGCAATCTTGCCAAAGTACTTGGGTGGTATCACTCCATCAAACCCTTCGGTTAATACTACTCCATTATCCGACATATACAGCTTCATCCCATCTGCAAACAATAATCATGCTCGTTGCTTTGTGAAGTCAGACATAAATTTTATGCAGAGAGAGGGAGGTTATTTATAGCCTTTTCACCTTCAAGAGCTTTCTTCAAATCCAAGTAAATAATGGCATCCTGATCCGAACTCATTCCTGAAATTAACAAATTCCATATTCAAAAGGTACAGTAAGGTTAACTTTAACATTACTCAGGTTGACATTCACACGTTATGCAAAAGACAAATCAGACAGCATACCACTTATTACCCCATTGTCATTGGGTAAACCCGTCGCAAAGTGTATATGTTTTCTTCCCATCTTCTTCAATCCGGAGCTGAGAATTGAATCAAGATTCTTCATCCAGGTGCC
>JBBBWG010030853.1:0-18320 GCA_037176905.1 Azolla pinnata | reverse complement strand
TTAGGGTTGAGGGTTTAGGGTTTAGTCCTTCTCTCTTCGACTCCTTCTCCTTCTCCTTCTCCTTCTGATCAAAATGAGGATGGATCAAAGCCCTTACAATAGAAGCGATCTCCGAAACTGACAGAACCTCCTCCTCCTCCTCCTTCTGATCAAAATGCTTATCGATCAAAGCACATGCAAAGGAAATGCCTCCAAAACTTACCGAATCTCCTTCCGGTGAGGGTGGGATGATGATGATGATGATGATGACGCTGATCAGGATCAGGATCAGGATCAGGATGGCGATCGGATCAAAGCACCTAGAAAGAGAAGGAAGTGGCTTGGAGACTTACCGGAAGGAGAGGAGGAGTCTTCAGCTTGAAACAACAAGGAGGTATGGCCCGAGAAGCCTGCATACTGTCAGAATTCTTCTCCGTGATGTTTAGCCTTGTCTTCGTGCTATGGTGAGAGAGAGAATCCAAATCCCTGCAGAGAATCCAAATCCCTGCAGAATCGTTCGTAGCTTCGTCTCTAACACAGTCTTTTGATTCAAGCAAAGCTTTCAGCTTCCATCGAATCATTTCTATGATTGATCCATGGATCTGACATTGGCATCGATTTGCTGATCACATTGTCGAATCACATCGATTGATTCACGCATCCGACGCTCTGGCATCGATCTCGCGATCACATTCTCTGAAATCGCATCGATCGATCGATGCATCATTGTGGAAGGGCTCTGACCATAGGCGTCGATCTCTCGCGATCACATTCTCTCGAGTCGCATCGATCAATCCATCATTGGGAGGGCTCTTCTGGCCATAGACACCGATCTCGCAATCACATTCTCTCGAATCGCGTCGATCGATCCATCATGATAGCGCATCCGATGTATCCAAATGAACGGATTAGGAGAATTGGTTTGAAATGGTGGAGTGCCCACATCACAACCCCACATCGATCCGATTCAGTTCCTCATCGAAGGTGCCATTGGATACATATAAACTATACCAAGCCATATCATCAACCTTTCAGACACCAATTTTTCTAGGTGAGTACAACTATTTGCATGTGTCCTAGTGCCTCATCTCACACTTCATAAATTCTTAGAAAACAAATGGTCTAGATTTCAAACCGATGCAAGAAACAAGACTAAATCAAAAGAGCCAACAAGAAGAAACGATCCGGATTGTAGTATGAACTAAAAGCGACAAGATTACAAACAATGCACCAAAAGAATTTCGAGGAATGGCGAGCGTAGAAAGGAACTTGGGATGCTAGCATCGGATACAGCTGGCTAGAATCTCAACAAGCTCTCGTGTGGGCTTGTAAACTGATCAATCCACGAGGCAAGACAAGTTAATTGTACATAGCTACCATTCATTCGATTCTGCATTTCAAATCCACCAAGAAGTTACAATAGAGGTAGACATGCAACAACCTGATCTAGGAAGAACATAGTTCCAACATATAAACCTAGACATTTGTATATATCTACATCATGACACAGAGAAATAAATTAGAGTGCCATTCTCCTTGTATACCAACCAGTTCACATCTCAAGCTATTCTTTAAGGTCCAGTGGTAAGTCATCCTCAATATGTCTTATGTTCTTTCCCAACATCAGTCCAAAATTGCCAAAATTATGTACATGTAGAAAATTGTGATTTACATGAATCATATGGAAGTTTCTTATTGTATACCCTTTTTCATGCTGATTCCAGGTGTTAGCCATGGCAGAGGAGGGAGTCGAACTCCCAACTTACAGCATAACAATAAAGGCAAGACACTGAGGACCGAGGTGGGACTCAAAATTCCAACCTGTAACCCAGTACCTGAACTTTAGTATAGATTCTTTCCATTTATCAGTTCAAGCCTCAATGACTGAATTTCCATAGCAGATAGACTGATCATTGTCTTCTTCCCACCAAACCCTGCACGCTGCTTCCTACCCAAAGACTCTTCACTTCCAAGCTCACCATTTGATATGTCATGTGCCAAGTTCAAAGATGAGACTTTTGCATTCTTCACATAGAGATTTTTAAAAAGCTCCGACAAATCAAGGCTTCCACCATCATGATTGCCTTTGCTGCAGAGTAGTTGATCCTTTTTGAAATATGAAACATCCCACCCCTGCCTATGTATTGTAAGAGCGTACTTCTCAGGTGCCTTGGACCTGAGGAACTCAAGTGGCTCTGGAACCTTCAGCGACACAATATGCAGATCACAAGGAAATTCTAATGCTAAAGGTGAGAAGGTCTTACGAAGCAAGCTGCTCTTAGCATCCAAGGCATTTTCCACCTTGCCAAGGAACTTGTGTACAGGATAGCTCAGCTGCATCAATGCTCGATGAGAGAGGAGAGAAGGCAGATGAGGAGAAGATGCTTTACTAGCTGGCAATGCGGTATTACTTGTTTCAAATAATAGATGAAAGTGAATATCCATTGGTCGATTATCAAGAACTCCTTGTCCAAGACCTCTCTCGTCATCTCGTGTCAACCTCCTATCGAGCATTACCTCTAACGCCCCTGTTTTTAAGCTTGCCACACCGAGTGCTTGTTGAGAATGAACAGAGAACCGGTGCCCATTTCCCCCTTGTATAAAGGCAAGTGATGGCATTGGATAATAATTACCTTGGAGTGGAATCTTCTCTAGAGTTTGTCTTGCTATGATTTGGAAACCATTAAGGTCAGAAAAGAATCTATTTCCAGTCTCCAGATCAGTTTCATACCTGACTATCAGCTCTTTGTCATTATATTGATGGCCTAGCAATTCCACATGGTATTCCATCTCCACTGAAAATGCTTGGATAGAGTCTTTTCCATTATATACACGAGCTCTGCGACTGCATGGAGAGGGGTTCCAATCACTTTTTGGTTGCGTATAAACCTCCTGCATCAAAGGCCCTGTAGTCACTATGATGGGCCCACCTGATTGAATTATGGACTTAGCTTCCCCCACAGGTTTGAAGAGATAAGCTCCACTTCCGTAACTTGAATAGATAGCAATGTCTTCCTTCACAGCCAACCTGGTGCCATCCTCTAAATTCCTCAGCTGTAGGAGTTGACCATGATCAGCAGAAAAGACCAAACTTTGATAATGATTGTGTATTGTAATCGTCTTTTCATCAGTTTTTTCACAGACATAAGGGGAAGGACAAGAGAACATTGACGGTAAGTTGAAGACCTTCACGCGTGCAAGCTCAGCAGGTTTGCAAGATGGGAACTTCTTTGCAGGAGAAATGAAGAATGTCTGGAAACCCAAAGGTGGGATAGAAGCTTGCCAGTGCAACCTGTGTTTTGCATTTTCATCATTGCTAACAACCCATTCTGGACTAGCTTGACTCTCCACAGGGTCCCAATTTGAATCAACAACACACACATCCGTTGTCTCCACGAGAACCATAACAATCTGATCCTGTGCCTCCTCAAGAGGATTGTAGATAACTATTCTCTGGACTTGGTCAGAGCTCACATCAACCAGCTTCCTAACTGGAAGCACATCCGGTGCCTTTCTGTCTATCTCATGCACAAACATATCTAAATCTGCACTTCGAGCTGTGGCGGACCTTTTTCCAAGTAATGCACCCACTGCTTGTGCCATAAATGTTTGCAGATCCAGGAGAGCCGAGTGCATCCGTGCTGAATAATCCAACACCACATGGTTTTTTGCTGTTCCTGTTATTCCATCATGGTGCTGAAACAATGCAAGATTTCTCCGGGCTGAAATTAGTTTTGGGCTAAAAACCAAAGGAAAGGCACTCTGATCTGATCCTTCAAAGTATGCCAACGATAGTGAAAACAAGATGTCTGAAGCCCGCAATGTCTCCTCTAGAACCCGGTCTACAGACTTATAAAAAGGCCTACTTACATAATAGCCACTCCAATAATCCTGCACTCTGTCTGCGTAAGTAAAAAAATCTCCTGAGAGTGACGGGAACTGTGAAATAATTCTAGCATCCATTTCCGCTTTGGCAGCTGTGAAATAATTCTCTAAGGTCCCAAATTGCACTTCTGCTTTGAATTGGGGATGCGTATTTATGTGATCAAAGATCTTCTGGTAGTTTTCAAACTGTACGTCTGCTTCTCCTTGTGTGATATAGCGAAAATCATCTCCAAGCGGAACCAGCAAAGTGTTTGTCTTGTACAACGTGGACTTCTTCCTATACTGGTCTAATAATTTTTCCGATCTCTCGTTTATATTATCTAAAGTTATTCTTTGAGGATCATATCCCCAAGGACAACGCTGTGCAGAACCATATCCTGGTAAACGCCAGTAGTCAAATTGGCAGCATATAGCTGGCTCTGGACCACATGTATGAGGAATATCATAAGAATAAAATGGCATCATATGGCAGAAGATATCAGTAGTATTGTACAAGTCCCAGCTTTGCCTCCAGAAAAACTCCAAATTCTGCTTTTGTGCAAGAGCTTTCTTTACCTCATAGTGTGTCCTCTGGATGAGCATATTCTCAAAGCCCATTCGTTTCAATAAATATGCCATTGTTGGTGAATGTCCAAAGGGATCAATGGCCCATGCATTCTTTGGAATGACGCCCACAGTGTTTAGAAGCCAGAGATTTCCCTCTGTTATCTGCAATATACAAGACATCTTGGTACTGACGAACCTTTACATTGTTCAAAGAAGTTTTATTAGTAAGGGTATAGGAACATACTTGTTCGATGATAGCATAATAATGAGAGTTTGCCTGTCAAACAGATATTATCAAACCTTTGATGAGAAAATAAAATAACAATCAAATAGAGATAAAGTAACTTTAACTTTCGAAAAGAAATGAATTCCAGTACTAGATAATGACACTGGTTCCTGTAAGAATATCTTGAAATTTGGATTAACTAACTACGGAGTTCCCGCAATCCAAATTTGAAGTTAGACTGGCAGTTTCATTGGTATTTTACATCCCAGTACGAATTTCAGTACAGGCTTATTTTTCAGACATACCAAGTTTGTGAAGCATTAGGTCACCCATAAAGGAAAGAACCGACAGTGCACCTGGACCAAAGACTTTACCTGAACAAAATTTAAAATGGAAGCAGATATACCTCATCATTCATGACCCAACCACCGCCAACAATTTCAAGTTGTCCATTCTTTACAAGTTCAACAAAAGATGCCTTTTCAGAGTGAGATGCATCTCGCCACCACCTTTCTAGATAGGACATTTCTTCCCATATAAATTTCCTTCTCTTATCCTGCAGAAAATGTAGTCATTATATTAGGACCCAAAGCCAGGAAAAACACTTGAATGTCACAATCCCACATACAAATCTCAAGGTATGTACTTCGGCAGCTATTCATCAAGAGTTCATTCCATTTCGTTACTTATGGAGAAACGGTTATCTGTTGCAGGATTTAGTTTATGCTCCTCCACTCATTCACACATATGTGGTTACAGAGAAACCTGGCTAGACTTCCATTTCTATTCTGGCTGAAAGCCAAGTTGCTAATCTAGCTTGTAAGGTCCACAATTTACGTCCGCACACATTTCATGCCTTTGAACCTATATCATCTTCAGGTGTGTTAAGCTGAGACTTCAAACAGATGCATGAAGCCAGGGTGAAAGAACAGATGCTAGGTATATGGTTAGATAGGCAGGACTGCAAGCTGAACAGTCACGAGAACATCAGTCTTGAAGGGAATATCCCAAATACCAAGCAAGTCATTGTCGGCGAGGTGGTACGAAAGAAAGCATATGATGCTGGCAGTTTAGCACAATCGAGCTCAAATCCAGTAATAGCAACACCACGGATTGAAGGGAAAGATGTATGCGCTCAAATCATAAGCAACGACTCCCAAGAACTAAATTTTACCAAGCATTATTTTTCCTTCTCACCAATTCTGGCGAAGGAGATCATTTTGACTCCTCCTTCCCCTCTCTCACTCTCAACGACAGAATTTTCAATCAGAATCACTATGTAGACATAAATCACTCAGTTGGAAAGCTTGAAATATCTCTACAAAAGGAAATAATTGAGGAGATGGTTTACCTTGCTAAGAGATGCAACGATGGTGGAGAGGATGCTACGAGATCTCTCTTGATAGTATTCTTCGACAGTGCGAAGCCAACCAGGGTCGTTGTGAGAGTGAGGAACGACGAAAACCCTCAGTTTCTGCTTATCCCATTCATCTCCCCTGTATTTCACCTCCCATCCTTGTTTCCACGCACCGCCATCGAGGTCCCGGAACTCAATTTCATCATAAAGCTCGCTCATCTTTATATCCACAACAGCATCTTGTCCTTCCGTGGCGTTCAGTCGACTGGTGGGAGAGACACCAGAGCCGGATAAGGAGATCTGCAGCAAAGAAGTAGCAGTACGAGAGTGCGAAGTGTGCGGAAGACCGATCTTGAATATGGCGATGGACGAGATGGCGATGGCGAACAGCACAAGCACCCTGATCTGCTTGGTCAAGCATTCGGGCCAAGCACGGCGCCGGTTCCTGTTCTTGGATTTGTTGACAGCGGGGAGCAGGGGCCTTCTCTGGGCAGAGCTTGAGGCTGCCATGGGAGCTCACTGGAGAAGAAGAAGGTCCAAGATCTGCATATCTACGCATGAACTCATGTATCCGGAAACTACAAAAATGGCCCCACTCTACTAACTACTACATCATTGAATGTATGCCACATTTAACAGCACTCTTTCCTGCTTTGGAAATTTCAACCAAGACTTTGCAGTTAGTTGATGCTTTGCTTGCTTGCCTCTATGATTCATGAGATACAAAACAAGCTTTCCAAAATGCAAAATATGCATCACATCCATCGAGAGGCCCAAATGTCTCTAAAAATCTTCACGGAATGGGAAAGGCTGATGTGGGTTGATCAGCCGAATGATAACAAAGAAGAAGCTCGCATCCAACATCTTATGATTTATCGATTTCGCATCAGATCTTCGAGCATAATTTGTACTCCCCTTCTTTCTGCATGATTTCTATGCCCATGCAAGTGTTTTTGAGCCCTTTTCTATACACTGCACACGAAATTTTCTGACCTATTAATCGCTGTGCATTCAAACTACACACAGCAAGCAATGGGAGACATTTAGCCATGGTCCGACTTCGACCTCTCGCTTCTTATAAAAGAAAGGTATATATACATGGGCTGATCAGGAAACCTCGACATGAGGTGGGAAACCCACAAGAGAATAATACATGGGTAAAAGAAGCTGCACTGAAAAATGCATTCTGTGGAGATCATCCCAACTTTAGCGCATGGACGCACGTGTTCAGGAGCTTTACTCCCAAGGTGAAATTTGCAGACGGATGCTTGATTTCATAATGATGTGTAACCTGGTTGTAAGACATGGCTTTATATCCAGTACAAAAATCTCAGTCATGATACCCAAATTGTTACTGAACTGTGGATCAAATGCAGAAATTTGCATGTCCATAGACTGAATGAAGAGGGGCAACCAGATTCCTTTTGAGGATGTTCCATTTTAAAACTGGGGTTGAAGTTTGAAGTATACGGTGCCGATCGTAAGGATTGAACAAGAGAAACGGGTAGACGATCTTCCAAAGTAGACCCTTTATAAGCTGAAGTGGTAGCCAAAAATGATCAAAATGGCTACATCGATCGATCGAATCTCCCCTGCAAACGAAATGTAGAGCGCCTTGAAAAGTATACCAGGTCATTCTTATTCCGCACTATACCCTGCATGTTTGTTTACATGGCGTGTGTACATTAATCAAGAGAGCCTTGTGATATCACGAATGTGGCAGAGGAGGTATTTTCGAAACCAAACCATCAATAGAAAAGGCCATCAAGAATGAGCCCTGGAAAATCAGCCTTTGCGCGATGTGCAATTTCCTGCGTCTCTAATGCCACATACATTCGTTCCCACTCCAGCAAAGCTCTTACAGCAAGAACTCGGACCAGAAGAGACCATTTCCCACGAATTTAGACCCTTACAACCCTTCTTTAACCAACTGCCTCGTTGTTCAGCAGATCGTGTACATTCTCCTCTGATACATGACCAGCACTGAGGAGATCATTTCTCATGTGATATGACCCCTTGAAGAAAGACCACAATATCCGAGACATATTCTCCTGCGGAGTCACTGTCGGCTCTTCCTCGATCCGCTTCCTTAGGTTATCTTCGCACCCAGGCTGAAGCATGAATGCAAGCTCTCTTAAGAATATCTCGTGCTCAGGCATCCAATTGCGTGGCAAAGGGGTGAGATCCACATCGGGGGATTGAGAGATCTTATGGAACTCGATCCCCGGAATTTCGCCTTCCACGAAGCCTTTCTTCATCATCCGCTTGAAATGCTCCGAGAGCCCTTTCTTATCCTTGATGGGCAGGCTCAGATCTCCGCTGCCGACCTTATAGACCTGGGCTCTCGAGCGGAGCTTATACTTGGCCGCATACATCTTCGCCACCGACGAGCGGAGGATGAATTGGCAGAAGTTGGAAGCTTTCTTCCTATTGTCGGCATAGCGGAACCACTCGGCTAGGTGCTCAAGGATATGGTTGATCTGAGCATTGGTTATGGATTGGGGAGCGTGGAAGAGGCGGAAGCATGGCTGCGCATCCATCTTCCCCTTCAGAAATCCGATCCTCCGAAGATGTGCCATGCACGACTCCAAGCTCACCGTCATGGAAAGCACGCTTCCTAAGACTTTCGTTCGTATGAACTTCCCCTCCGGCGTCGTGCGTTGGATCAAGGTCTGCTTCACCCGCCTCGAGATAACGTGGTCTAGAAAGACGATCCCTTTCTTCACGTGGACAAGCTTCGTAGCCTCCTCATCGATCTTCAGCTTGAGATCGAGCTCACAGAACTGCAAGATTCGTTGCCTCATCTCTACTGCATCGGCCCTCGGGCCTCGGAAGGCAACCAAGATTTGGGTTCCATATCTGATGTAGTCCATTCTCCGGGTTTTCACCACTCCGGGTGCGGCGGGGACAAACTGCACAAATGCATCCCCTTCGTCGACCACTTCATCCTCGATGTTCCAGATCGAATCCGATCGAGAGACTCGTAGATACTCTCCGATCCTTCTCTCCATCCATCGATCCAGCTGATCGAAGTAGATGTTGAGAAGCAGCGAGCTGAGGCCGCCGCAGGCTCCCCAGCTAGGGTTTCGCGCGATCTCGCTGGGCGCAAACCCGAAGAAGCTCTCGAGCCAGTAAGGATCGGGCTTGGGCCCGCCTTCTTCCATCCTCTTCTTCCATTCCTTCTTGTTCTTCGGCTTCACAGGCTTCGGCAAGGGGGGCGGAGGATCGGTCATGACCCCCGATTTGATCACGCTCAGGACCTTCTTGTCTTTCACAGCGTGAAACATGGCTTGCATCAGGATGCCTGGCCTCACAGTTTGCAAAGAATCCCTGAAATCGACCTTGAAATACCAGACATATCCGGGAAAAGACCTACGGATGACCCTTAGAGCAGTATGCGCATCTCTACCAGGCCGGAATCCATGCGATTTCGGAGAGAATCGAGCTTCGTAGATCGGATCTAGCACCATCATCAGCACCTCTTGCACAACTCGATCCTGGAACACCGGCGACGCGTGGATCCTTGCGAGATACTTCCTCCTCCTCGTGGATCCCATCTCGTCCAGAACCTCCTTCTCCCCTGGAGAGATGATGTAGATCTTGCCATAGCCCCCCCACACGAACTCCCTCTGCATCACCGCCTCGCTCAGCATCTCCAGATTGTGCAGAACCACCCTGTCGTGCGCACTCTCGTTGGAATACGAGCCGACCACGTCCATGCACACCTTCTGGTAGGCCGCAAACCATAGCTCCTGCTTCCTGAGCAACGGCGACAAGCCGTCGTACGACTTGTCCTGGTTCTTGAAGCAGCTTATCCACCAGTCGGTGCAGATCTTCAGGCCATCCAGCCGTCTCCCGGAGGTGTAAGGGCGGCCGCTTTGAGGGACGAAGCCGCCGACGCTACTGCTGCTGTAAGCGCGGGCAGGCAAGAGGTGAAGGGCGGGCGTCAAGCGAGCTGGGGCGGCGATGGAGAAGAGGAGGAAGCTGCGCTGGAGCTTCTGCATTGCAGGCGCCGAGAAGAAGAAGAAGAAGATTCATGGATTGTGGCCATGGCGAGGCATGGAAGGTCTACTGCCAGAACTCGTCTCCTTCTCCTTCTTCTTCTTCTTCTTCTTCTGAAGCAGAGGGAGGAGGACTATTAGGGTTAGGGTTTAGGGTTTAGGGTTTAGGGTTAGGGTTTTAGCCATGGCTAGTTCTCAAAATTAAGCTCCATGCCCTTGCTGAAATTTGATCTGGAAATGGCTTTAGGGTTTAGGGTTTTAGGAGGAGTTTTGAGGTTAAAGGGGTTTTAGATGGCAGAGTGCCACATCTAGTTTTTTAACCGTGCCCTTGCTCAAATCTGGTCTTGAAATGGCCAGTTTTTCTATCTCAAGCTCGGCTTCCGCTTCATCTAACATTAGATGAAGCTCGAGAAATCTCACTCCTGCTACCGGCTAAGCCTCTGGTGGGCCTGATTGCCTGACTAGGAGGAGTATTAGGGTTTGGGTTTCAGTTGGCGGAGCGCCGTAGCTAGTTTTCAACCATGCCCTTTGCTCAAATTTGGGCTTGAAATGGTTGCTTTTCTGCTTCAAGCCTGGCTGTTTTTGTTTTGGCTCGATCTAACTTAGAATCTCGAGCATTCTTACTCGTGCTGTCGGTATAACTTCTCGGGGGGGGCTGATCGCTCAACACTCGTCAGCACAATTAGCTATTCTTTCATGCCCGAAGCAGCAACACCCAGGGCCTTGTCCCGATCACGTTGGTCTCGGCCATTCCACAGGCAGTTTTGCTCCGAAGCATATTCGAGGTACGAATGGTCGACCTCACCATGGGCATACACAGAAGGCCTAATGGATATAAGAACAGGCGAAAAAAAGTAAAAACCCTAATGGAACTATGGACAGGAGAAAATTGAAGCCGAAACCCTAATGGAACCATGGACCTGAGAGCTTTTAAGACCTAAACCCTAAGGGAACCATGGACATAAGAAAATTAGAAACGAAACCCTAATGGAGCCATGGACATAAGACAATTAAACACAAAACCCTAATTTTGACCTAATGAGAAGAGTAGAATAAAAGCAAGAAGAAGAAGGAAGAAGAAGAAGAAGAAGAAGAAGAAGAAGAAGAAGAAGACTTAGGTCTTTCAAATTTCTGTTCATACCATCTTCTTCTTCTTCTTCTTCTTCTTCTTTCTTCTTTCTTCTTCTTCTTGCCTGCCAGTGCCTGCCTCAACACAGGCCTTCATTCTGTTCGCACACCACCATTTCTGATCAATCGCCTCCCTCTTCAAGGTAAGAACTTCTCCCTCTCTCTCTCTCTCTCTCTCTCTCTCTCTCTCTCTCTCTCTCTCTCTCGATTTCTCTGATTGGATTCGAAGCCGCATTCGATCATCTCGGCTGTGTCACGAATTCTGTCACGCGCTACCATGTGGAAATCCAGCCGATTTCACCTCTACCCCGTGGCAAATTCGGACAGACTCCGTGGGCACACCAAGAGTAAATTGTTGCCAGTGGCCACTCCTTTACATCGTAGTTCAGATCAAATAAATAAATAAATAAATTCGCCCAGCACAGTCCTAGCAAGCGGATGCGCAAATGATTGTATGACATGGCTTCGTGAAGGTCTCGCTTTGCTATCTATTTGCGAAGGTTCCTTTTTCTGATTTATCTCAAAGATATCTTTTTGGAAGCGATTCAATCTTCGTAGCAGTTTCCTTTGACTGCCCGTTCTTTGGATTTCAAGATGCCGATTGGCTTTGGTTTTCCTTCTGTTCTCGTTATTTTTATCCAGTTATTTGATGATTGATCCCAAGTAATTATTGTCCTTGGTAGAATAGGCTTGAGGCGAAGCATTCTTCATTTATGATTGAATCTCAAGGAACTTTGTGAGATGGAGTGTGTTCATGCTGACATACTGTTCCTACCTGTCTTAATTCATTCTGTAGAACGCAATCTATATTCCACGGGTAGAGCAGGAAGAGACCCCTCTGAGATCTATCGAGGTTTGAAGCTATTCGTTTGGCAATTCCGCCTGCATTGATCATGCAATAAGGCAGTAGTACTAGTACCCAAGCTTAGGTCATAAATAATTTGTTAATAATCAGTAACATCTCCCTGGATACAGATCATACTATCTTTGTGACCACCACGCCCTGGCTAGCGAGGATTTTCCAGTATTTCCGCACAATGGTAACAAATCAACACAGTGAATGGTGATCTAAGATTCCATAGCTACCAATCTGTTCTCTTTTGTTGGAATTTCATCACAGCCAAAGTTTATCTCTGTAATTATGTAGTGCAACAGCAATGGCTTACTGTCTTCCTAAATAACATATCTGAAGAAGATTCTCTATTCTGCCTCTACAGACCATTTCATAATTGTTAACGGGCCTTAGCCATTTTGGATGATTGAATTACTAGCTGAAGAAATTACATTTTTGTTGAGCCAAAATGTGAATTCACTAAGTACGTTTGGATTTCAGCATGCTTCCAAGTAAGCTTGATAGCTCTATATTTTTCAGTTATCTATATTTTTCAGTTATGAACCAACTAGTCCTGATATTTAATAGTGGAATTTGGTGAAGAAACTACTCTTGGTTCAGAAGACACTAGCAAAATGTAAATGAAACATATACTTCAGGATTTTGGAATGTGCCAACAAAGTCATAATGGAATCCCACCCTTCTACATTGCAGAATTCAATGATGCATCCTCAAGTTCCATTGCTGCCTAAACACTTTTTCAGCATGAATGAACCATTGGCAAATGTGGATGAAAACCCAAATATGAACCTCAATGACATTCAAATAATAATTTCTAGTAATGTACAAGCTCTGCAAAAATATATCATGCTAGCTGGTGTACAATTCCCTTCCTATCTGGTGTGTCTATATTTAGGCGTAAGTTAAGGTCTAGTAATTTCAATCTTTATCCATTTCAGCTTGTTCTTCTAATGGTTCCCCATTTGAGGAAGTTAACACGGCTTCTGTAGTCTTAACAATGTCTCTCGACTCTCTCTTCCTTCTCTTCCGCTTGGGAATGAATACAAATGTAGATGGAAAATCTGGGAAATCCTCAATAACATCTAGAGCAGGAGGTGGGCCAGTCGGCCGTTCCTTCCCAGGTGTGGTACTCTTCCAATTTCCCTTGCCAGATATAATTTTGTTCTTGTTGAGTACTGGTGCATAATGATCTTCCCGTTCCTTGATTAACATCATGGCATGACGTCTGTTGTATGCTTCGTCATCGGTATCCTGCATATGCCACAGTTCACGTCAGATGCATAGACTTAGGCAGCAAAAACAAAATGGCTTTTGTTTAATTGCTATACACGCCCACAGTTAAGGAATACAAATACTTCACATCTGATTGTATATGATTGAGGGGCACTCAACAGATAGATATAAAATCAGATCATATACCTCCGAGGATGAACCACCATCTGATGTTGTGTGTGTGCCAGGGGTTCGCCAATGGGGAGTCTCAATGAATTCATGTCTTGCAGGCTCGACATAATTAGCCATAAGATTGTCAGGCATAATCACATTGTTGATATCAAAGTCACTGTTTCTCCTCCTGACAGTCGAAGTACCTCCATGATGAGCTTTTGGTGTAGGCACGGGAGTAGACTTACCATTACCACCACTTATAGCCACTGGCTGGATTTTTGTTGCATTCCTGTAACCCCTTATCAAGTATTCCTTTAGCTTGGAAACACGGATTTGCATTGCCTCTACATGCCATAGGTATTGTTCCACAGAATCTTCCTCGATTGTAAAATTATCGACAAAATCATCCTCAAAGTTGGCACTAAAATCATCAACTGTATCAAAGCAAAGAACAGAGGTGTCAAATTTGCCACCATGGAAATATGATGTGACAAAACAAATTCAGCTTATCGTGGCAAATGGCCAGGTACGAAAACAAGGGAAGGATATTACAGAAAACCTACCTTCCAGTATTTTCTGCTCTTCATCTTTATTTGCTTCTTCACCAGACGCATCTTGATTCCGAAGCTTCCTTTTCTCTACACGCAGAATTCATCATAGCCATGAGCAATGAAACAATGAGAACAGCTATCAATTTCGAAAGGATTATAAAAGAGTGATCACTGATCTGATTGAGGCAAACTTTTTACCTACAATGAAAACTTCTAAACCTATTACTCACTAAATGAAGTGATGGAAATAAAACATCATGTTAACAACATGTCACAATTGTTTTACCATATCTCGAAAACACAGGATGCTTCGACATGTAGCACTTCAGATCAACATCCTCTTCAGCTTTTCTGCGTCGCCTTCGTCGAAGAATGCGGTTTTTATGTGTGTACCCGATGATTGTACTCCTCACCGCTGAACCATCCTGCTGTTGGTCAAGATACTGCTCTTTCTGTTCCTTGCGAAGTGCAAGAATCCTGTTGTACTTGCTAGATTCTGCCTGAAGCTCTTTGACACGCAACGCAAGCCATCTACACCGCCATTCAATACCCTGTCGATATGCTTTCCACTCTACATTCAATGCTCTCTTCTTTCTGCGCATAGCAAAGAAAACTTCACACTGTGTTTTATTACAGTACGTCTACAACTTAGAACTCCTACCGATGTTTCTTCAGCTATAAGGGTAGTTTATGAACAAACAAGGGAAACCACACAACGACAAAGCCTAATACCCAGCCACATAATCAGAAATCAGAAATCAGAAATAGATACCTTCTTATAGGGGGGAGATCTTCTGCCAAAGGCATGGCCCCATTGCCTCCTCGAAGCTCAGACTCCACCTCACAACTTTGGCCTTCATCCTCGCTTTGAGTATGACCAAAGGAGCTGGAGCATTCTGTTGTTTCTTGTCCTTCATTATTAAGTCGTACATCCTCTTCAGGTAAGACATCAACAATCTCCAGAGGCAGATCATCTCTGGAGCTATTTTGGCATAGAGAATCAGCAGAAAGAATTCTGAGCCCATCCTGCATCACATTTTTATCCTCTGCGGCAGTACACATTTCAGCTGTCTTAAGTATAAGGCAAGTTCATAGTCAATTTAACGAACTAGTATTCAAATTGTAGTATCGATTTGTAAATAAGATTATCTTCAAATTTCAAAATTTCCAGATGTCGAGCACTGCATTAAAATTAATCCACTTTAAAACAATCACATTTTCCAAAACACATTCTTTCTGAATGCTGCAATGATGGGGGCAACATTGGCAGATTGTATGAATTGCAATATTATGAAAATTCTATGTCGCTTTCAATTGACTGTATATAAAAAAGCTTGCACAGACAGTATGACAAAGACAATCAAATGTGCAAAGGCATAAATACATGAATCAGAAACGCGAATTCAGCACACTCCAGAATAAGTATAAATATCCCATTTCTGAAAAAATCTTTGATCATGTAGGAGCTATTATTCAAGCAATTAAGGTGTGCACTATAATTTCCCAAATACAATTTTAGCCAAGCAACCGTGCTAGTTGGGGAAAATGGAGTGGTGTAAATGTGCACAGCATGGACACATGAGAGATACCATTAAACCCAGAACCTGAGTCAGTGAAAGGATCTAAGGTCAACTTTGGAGAACCCATCTAAAGTCCAAGCATTGGAAGATGAAATCAGGCACCATATCCAAGTTCAGAGGAAAACAGTGCTCCAGAGAGCATTGGAATTGAAAAGAGCTGAACAGTCCACAGAGGAATTCACGATGCCAGCCAAAGGGGCTGTAAGAAAAAGAGCTGTGCCCAAAAGCAGTTCATGAAAGTTAGAGAAAGCTTATATGTGCTTACGTTAAGCTAAACACAATGCTACATGTCGTTAAAATGTTCAAAACTAATTAGGCGACATAGGTAACTCAACAAAATTTGACGCAATTAGACATTGGATTATTCAAGATTGATTAACCACATCACAGGCTTACATTGTATTTCTAAGAGTTACACTTCCACGGTTCAACATGAGAAAGAAAGAAAGAAAGATATATTAACGTCTGCTTAGGCCAACATAAACCTGATCAAACTAATCAAACTCGTTGCAAACATTTTCACGATTGACCACTCAGAACTGGAAAACAGACTTACTTTCTGGTATGATAACTGCCTCCTCTTTTGAGAATGAAGATTCACTTTTCGAATTTTCACTACCCATTTCCAACATCACTAATCCTTCTCCTTCCTCCAGCGCATCTTTTCTGTGGATGGAAGGTTGATCTAAATTGCCAGAAAAGACCTGCAATTACAGAGTTACACATCCTCCCAACAATAAGAATCAATGTGATATAATATCGTTTGCCATGAATGCACTCTATGTGCATCACTTATTCTTTGAGAGGAGGATAAGCATAGACATAGTCAAAAACCTTTTAGAACAACATAATTAGAAACAACTGAATTTAGTTATTAACAAAAATAAACATAAACTGGTACTTGGGTAGCAAATATTTACAGAAAATTTTGAAAATACTCCCATGTTGTTAGCAACAGAAATGATTACCCATTTCCTTGGAATGTGAATTTCATAAGTTCTGTTCCAGTATGTACCTACATGCCGTGTTATGATCGAGAAGGCAAGATGTGGAGCAGCTACAATGTTAAATCAATGTTCACAGGAGGCCAAGCTAGACCAATGGGAAGAGTGACGCACAATATTCATATAGATGGATTGTGCAGTTGATGCATATACTTATATATAAAATAGACCTGGTACCACTGAGTACGCATTGGCCAATGTGTACACTCTAGAACCCCTTTGAAAAATTAAGGAAATCCAATATGATCGCGACAATATTTGTGATTATTGACCTTAACCTGTAAGAATCTGGATAAGTTTGTTTTTTCCTCATATTTCCTGCCTGTGGTCATGGGTAGTATTATCATCCTCCTGCAGCTTTTGTCATGATTACTTCTTCATTCAAAACTAATCTTGGTTTGATAAATCACTGAGCATTTTGTGCTACTGAACTTTTTCCCACCAGATTTTATTATTGTCAGTATATAAGAGCCTCAAAGAGCATTTCACATAGGAATTCACCATTCTCCAGCACTGATATTAGTTGCTACAACTCATGCACAGTAACATTTAGTTAACATTTAATTGCTACCATTTGAAACCTACCAGCGAACATACACATATACTTATATAGTTAGATATAAAATGTTGAAGATCATTGAAAAGAGCGAAATGACAGGGACAGTGGCCCTTCTATTCACATTCCAAGGGGCTGCAGAACAACTAGGACAAAGGAACTCCAGCAGTTTCATACAATGAAGGAAAAACGTTAGTTAGAAATGCCAGAAAAGAAAGCCGTATGCATGAGAGCGCGTAGCGTTGATGGTTTTAATCAGTACAAAAGAAATCACACAAATGCTTCAAGGTTACAAGCTACCAAGCGAAGCCCTTTAGATCTACTTCTACTACTCGCGAGAGCATATGCAGCCTAAGGGGGGAGAATATATGAAATGCTTTCCGAGATCGGTGAAATGCAGAGTTAGGAGAGTGTGATGGCCATGACTTGAATTCATACCAAAGCAGATGAGAATGGTTAGCAGAGATCAACCAGACGAGATTTCCAGGCGAGTGAGGGAAGCAAGGAACATACATTACATCTGTTTATAGACAGCAGTCCAGGGAAGAGACTGGATGATCCACCATACTTGCTTCTATCATGTGAACAGAATCTGGTCGACGAGGAAGAAGAAAAATGAGACGATTTCTCCTTCTTTGTGCACAAAGGATCTAATGGAACTGATTCGTTGGTGCCAGGGGAGACTGTACTCAGGCGGAAGAAAAGATTTCTGAGCCCGGTTGAGCATGGATGTCACTCCTTTCTTTCCTCATCTGCTTTCACCAGCCTTTCGTCCTGCTTTTCTGGTTTCTCCTTTGGTTCTGCCTCTTCCTTCTCCTCCTCCTTTTGCCCTTCCTTTCTTCTTGTGCTTCTGCTTCTGCTTCTATCTCTTCCTTCTTCTTCTTCTTCTTCTTCTTCTGCTTCTTCTTCTGCTTCTACCTCTTCCTTCTTCTTCTTCTTCTTCTTCTTTCTTCTTCTACTTCTGCCCCTTTTCCTTCTTCAGCTTCCTTTGCCTCTTTCTCTTCTCCTCCTCCTCCTCGTCCTCCTCCTTCTTCTTCTTCTTCTCCCCTACCCCTCTTGATTCTCTCGACTTCCCGTTCGCCTTGCGCTCCCTTCCTACCTCTTCTCTTGGCTTCTCCGGCCTTCTCTTCGTTTCCACAGCTTGGGCCTGGGCGCTTCCTTCTTCACCGTATGTATGTGCTCGATGTTCTGCTGTGACAGACGACGCTCTTCTCAAAACCAATCTCTCTCTCTCTCTCTCTCTCTCTCTCTCTCTCTCTCTCTCTCTC
>JBBBWG010030842.1:0-47336 GCA_037176905.1 Azolla pinnata | reverse complement strand
ACACCTAGCTGTCCAAATATACCACATGGTAATTGTACACATCAACTCCCACACAACCTGCATGTTCGTAATCACATCTCCATCTCCATTTATCTGCTCTGCTTCATAATATGCTCCATCTCCATCTCCATTTATCTGCTCTGCTTCTTAATATGCTCCATCTCCATCTCCATCTCCATTTATCTGCTCTGCTTCTGAATACGCTCCATCTCCATCTCCATTTATCTGCTCTGCTTCTTAATATGCTCCATCTCCATCTCCATCTATGTAAATTTATAATTCTGGTTAGGCGTGTTTTTTTTCCGTAATTCTCCCTTAATTATTTTTAATTAAAATCTCCGTCTTCTTCGTCTTCTTCTTTCTTCTTTCTTCTTTCTTCTTTCTTCTTTCTTCTCTGACGGTTTGCTTCCATCGCCATCGCCATCGCCATCGCCATCGCCATCGCCTTCGCCTTCGCCTTCGCCTTCGCCATCGCCTTCGCCATCGCCATCGCCGCCTCCGCCTCCACCGCCATCGCCATCGCCATCGCCACCTCCACCTCCATCGCCATCGCCAAACGCCACCTCCATCTCAATCCCCATGGCCCAGGAGGATTCGCCTCCATCTGCTCCACCTCCATCTCCTCCGCCTGCTCCTGCTCCTCCTCCTCCTCCTCCTCCTCTTCCTCCGCCAGACGTCGAGAACGAAATCGACGACCGTGTCTCGTGGTTGAAGGCCAAGGCTTGCCCCGGCCTCGACATCTCGCCTTCTCTCTTCCTCTCCTTCTTCTGCCGCGATCCCGCTCCCATCTCCGATTTCTTGGACGACATCGCTACCTCCTCCTCCTCCTCTCCCCCGCAGCAGCAGCAGCAGCAGCAGCCGCAGCAGCTGCAGAAGCACCTACCTCTCCTCCTTCTCTACACCACCACGACCCCGCGTGGATCTCTGCGCCTCAACGCATGCCATGCCTTCCGTTCTCGACCAAATCCTGGCTCTGCGCCCTCGCGCCTTATGTACTTCCTGAAGCTCAGGCCCGGACCTCTCACGTCTCCTCGGGATATGGACGCTCTCTTAGAATTCGGCGTCCTTCCGGCTGGCCCGTCTTTCGAATCCCTGGAACAGGTTTCTTTCTTTCTTCCTTCCTTCCTTCCTCCGTGCTGGCTTGGCTTCTTTTTCCTCGTTCAAAAACCACTTGCATGGTGCTGCTCCATTCGGTTTTCGACAATCTCTGTGTAAAAATCCACTTGCATGGTGCTGGTCCATTAGGCTTTCGACAATCTCTGTGTAAAAGTTGCCTTTTTTTTTGTTTCTGTTTCCTGTACCTCTGTGAGAGTCTTGTCATTACTGCATTTCTCTTCTTCTTCTTCTTCTTTCGAATCCCTGAAGCAGGTTCCTTGCCTTTCTTCTTTCCTCCCTGCTGGCTTGGCTTCTTTTTCCTCGTTTAAAATCCACTTGTATGGTGCTGCACCATTCGGTTTTCGACAATCTCTGTGTAAACGTTGCTCTTTTTTTTTTTCTTTCCGACTCCTGTGCCTGTGTGAGAGTCTTGTCATTATTGCATTTCTCTTCTTCTCCAGGCTCTCCTTCCTCGCGCTTCTTTTCTGAATGTAGAAGAGCTTACCCATGCATTCATTCTCTTGTTGCCTTTGCATGATTCTGCGTTTCTCCCGGGCTATATGTCAAAATCTAAACCTTGTTTTCTAGGGAGAGATGGTGCCTGTCATTTTCTGCTCAGGTCCGTCCCTATCATTGTTGTTGCTCCTAACCGTTCATTCATTATTGTATATTGCGAATGCAGTTCGGAACTTGCTTCGAGTCATGTTCTCTCTGTGGAATTATCACCTTCCTTCCTTTCTTTCTCATCCATGCACTCATCTCTTTCCGATTCTGGTTTCTTACTTTCTTAATTCGTTTCTGGATGCATTTCCAGCTTATGGTCCAACTGTTTCTTCCAATTCTTACACAAGAAGAGCTCAGCGAGAACAAATTTTGGGCCCTGAGGAACACATCTGCCGTTGACAGGATTGGAAATGAGCTTCAAAGTAACATGCAAAGATTCCTTTTCCAGGTTTGATGTCATTGGATCCACAACCGTTGTTCGAAATTCGGTATTGCTACATGCTTACTTTGCATTCTGTATGCTACGAAGCCAGGTATCAAGCGCAAAACAACTTCTCTCTCAGGGTGCAATGATTTCAGTTCCTTCACTTCCAGCCAATTGTATTGGGAAGCATGAAGTAGATTATGATCTCCTTCTTGAGGTGAAGTTCTGAAGTGGTATCGATTTTGAGTACAGGCAGAGTGGAAAGCTGATTATGAATTGTTTCTGGTATTGCAGCTAGAAACAGCAGCAAATGACTGGCCACCTGTGATAGAAACAGCAATACAGCATGAACTGCACAAGGTGAAAGATATTTCCTAAATCTCGGCTTCATTTGTGATAAATAGGTGGCTGGACATATATCACCCGACTTTTTTTTATCCCCATATCGTTCCCACCTCATCACATAGGTGGACATAGAACTGCGCTAATAGCTCAAATCCATGAACTTGCGTTGGGCATATAAGCTCATTACAGTCCCATCTGGCAGGGCTACAATATGTGATCCTCTCTCACTCAACATATTACTGTCCTGTAAATATATGGTAAGTTCTTGGCATGAGACCTCAATCGAATGCAAACTGAGTGCAGATTGGTACCGTCTTAAGTTTATGAGATGCATTGGACTCTTGGCAGGCAGATGAAGGGTGGTGGCTATATTTTTGATATGGGGGACAATATTTGTTGGCTATTTTGACTCCAAGCTGGAGCTTTGTAGTGGCTCTGTACTCTTCTTCATGACATTCAGAGATGGTGTGGTTTTCCCTTCATCAGCACACACATACCTTAGAGTCGGGCACAGGGTGGTAGCTTGTGGATTCTATGAATGACCATCTGAGCTCTGGAAGATGAGTGCAAAGTGGTGGCAACGTCTTCAATTTTGAGTGGAATTTCCCTTGATTATGCACCTGCAATCTGGAGTTGTTCAGTGGAATCATAGTCTACCTCTTGTCATCCAAGCCTCTCATGGCTTTTTCTTTCTTCTGGATTCTCCGAATGATTGCGAACTGCATGTTGCAGCATTTTGTCACTATTCATTGATGCAAATGAAAGAATATCGGCTGTGATAATGGTCTCTAAAGTTAGGAGTATTAAACAACTGTTAGGGACTTGGCATAATGTGGGAACCACATTTGTTGTAGAGCGCGATCTCTTCCGTACTATTGGTGTTAATAATATTCTGTTTGCCTAGATTGGAACAGTTGTAATCCATTCTTGTAATGGAGGATTTCATTGATGGTTAACTGAGTTTTATTGTCCATTGAAATTTCTTTCCACAAAATTGTGATTTTCTTCATCTAATTCAATGAATTCAATGAAATAAACAATCAAATCTGTATTTTTCTCGGGCAAATTTTTTGAATATGGGATAATGTTCTGTATATTTTATCTGTGGTAGGTTCCAACGGGCACAAGCCCTTTAGCAGAGTTAGATTTTTGGCGAGAAAGAGTTAATGCACTTAGTAGTTTGTATGAGCAACTCAGCTCCCAAAGAGTGAGGAACATACTATCTCTATTGGAGGCTGGGAGCAGCAACACTGAGCTTCTTCAAACCCTCAAATCTCAGGTAGGGTCCACATAAATATATGAATAGGACCTGATATAAATAAAAGGACTATTGCATGGCTACTGCCGCAATAAGCTTTGATAACTTTATGGCGTAGATAATTGAAGTTTATCACAAAACAGTCAAGATGGGGAAAACTCAACTCTAAGTGCAGTAGCACACTTCATTCCCTTGTGCTTTTATGTTTTTAATTATACCATTAAAGGAGTGATCGCAATCGCTCTATCTAATTGATCACATGTTTTCGGCCAACTAGTATGCAGACATTTCAAAGGTCTTCTTAGAAGCCAAAGACAATGTGAAATTTTTGACGACATTGGAAAGGCATTTTAAGGTAACCTGTATGCGTAGGTTTTGTTGAAAGTAAAACTTGAATTATCAAATCTTACAATCAATCAGAATTTTTTTGGAATGGGAGATGACTGTTTAAATCCGGTCAACATATGGTCGATACACTATGCACAAGGTGGATAAAACCTGAAAACGTTGTGTCATAAATCTTGAAAGAATAATTAACAAAGATGAGAAACAGAATACAAAACTGCTATGTGTACGAATAATGTACCAAGGCATTGAATCCATTGAGATTTCATTCAAGAAGTCATACTTGACGTTATATTACAAATATTTTTCAGTACTGCCTCCAGGAGATGATAATTGTTGTAGAAACAGTAACTTGTCAATCTGAAGATTAAGAACCCGATTACACACTCTGGATGGACATTCTAAATTTTCTTCTCTTTCGATCATGCAACTCTTCTGCCAAATTACTAGGGTTGACCATGCTTCTACTGGTGAGAATGGCTGGTGTAGGACATCTTTTTGCAAGCCCCTGCTCTGAAACTTACGCAAAAGCTTGTTATAATCTACACTCTAAACATGCATAGAATCTACAAACTGGGACGAGCAAAATAATCAAATGTGTATGTGGTAATGAATGTAATGCTGCCAGAAATGGTCTCTGAACACATGCATGCAATTTTGCATGGTTTAGGGGAATGAACACTCAAATATGTGTATGTGTTTGTGTACTGAGGAATATGACGGTGTCAGAAATGTTCTCTTAAGACAAGGTCAATAATAATTAAACCAAGTTACACATCAGCTATGCTATATGGTGAATAAATATATAAGAGATACTTCTTGGATGCAAACATTTTTGCAGACAATCTGCAATGAACCAATGCCAAGAGTGCTGGAGGTAATAGGTCCAATGATGAATGCGCTTCGAATGGTTTGGATTATATCCCGTTATTATTCAGACGATTCTCATATGGGTGCTCTCATGGAACGCATAGCTTTACAGGTTTGCTTTACTTTTGATATTATGCAGTTCTTAAGTAATATTGCAGTGACAGATATTTCATCAGTTCTAGGATAAAATCTAGTCGAATTTTGTACAGTATATGTTGATATTATGCATGGTATACATTAGGCATTAGGTGTTTACTAGCTAAATATCACATATCTATGTAGGCAATACACATGTATGCAGTGTCCTGTTCTTTGTGTGTACCTTTGGCTAAGCTGGATTAATCAAGATTTACCTGATGGATTGACAAAACAGATTGGTGAAAGAGTATCCGAGGAGATCAGCCTTCGGATTCTGTTTAAACTTCCTGCTCTAGAAGCTTCTCAAAAGATTAGGGTAGCTAAAAATGTACTGGATTCTTGGAGTGAAACTTATTTAGAAGTCCGTGAACGTATCGAGTTGGGTGGGCGTGACCCACGGTAGGCTTAAAATTCTTTCGAAACTAACAGTTAATTAACATCTGAAAGGCACAATGACAGTTCTTGCTTTTCTGTTTTGTAGTTGGGAGTTTGATAGAAAACGTCTCTTTGAACGCACAACGTATATGTCATCAATTTGTGCTGATTTACTGAACATTGTGGACGTGGTGAACGACTTCCAAAATTTTCTGGGTCCTGAGCTGAAAGCTGTTACTGGAGACATTGATGGTATCGACTTAGTTATCCAGGTATATTTTTGTGTCATACATAGGACACTGATTTATTCGTTTCAAACCTGATTCCCTAAATCATGATACTCAGAGAAAATTCAGAGAAGTTTAATGCACTGTAAAAAAAGTGCCAATCATAGAAATCGAGAGAAGTAGTTTGGGGATCATTGGGTATTTCTTGTTTAACGTGTGTAGAAAATTTCAGAGGTTCTATGATTATAGAATAAGCTCAATCATAGAGCTAACGTACAATAATAGAATGGTTGAGTTTGATGGTAATTTCAATGTTTTCCATAGACATCATTGTAATTAAAATTCAACATCCAAGGTATCAGACTGAGTGGGAGGCTACATTTGAAATGTTGGCTTACTATTAAATAACAGTGAATCATAATAAATAAAACCAAGCGATAAGAATCTAGTCAACTAAGCACTGGGCATCGGCATTCTGTCAACATGTAAGCCGCATCAATCTCGAACCTATGTTTGTCAAGCCATGTTTTGACATATCAAGGCTATTCTCACCAGATAGTGAAGCTAGTTCCTTGCTTCAAAGATGTCTCCATCTTGGATCGGTGTATGCCGAGAGATCTTTTGAAGGCCGAAGTTCCTTTCCATTTAATGTTCCAATTGCCTGTGCATAACTAAGGGATAAGGAAACGTTTGTATCTTGGGCAATGCTACTAAATGTTGGTGTTTGTTCCCCAAAATGAGACACAACCATGCTTTCGACATATCAAGGCTATGTTCACCTGATATTGAAGCTACTTTCTTGCTTCAAAGATATTTCCATATTGAATCAATATACACGTGAGATCATTTATAGGCCGAAGTTCCTTTCTATTTAACGTTACAAGTGCCTGTGTGTAACTAAGGGAAGTCTTGTATCTTGCTCAATGTTGCTAAATTTTGTTTTTTGTTCCCCAAGATGAGATCCAATTTTCAGATGCTAATCTTGCTTGAACTCACATGCCATTTCTACCTTTTTAAGGGGTGTTAAGATCTGCCTCTTATCCTCTTAATCTCATCTCCAAAAACAAACTAGTGATGTTTGTAAGTAGTTAATCTGTTCTAGTTCTGAAACATTGGATTTGTTTGGTACTCCTTAGACATCTGAGCCCACATCTGAGCCCACATTTATTTTCTACAGAAAGTTTTGACGATGGTAGAGAGTATCGAAAAGCTTCCTTTCAATGTTTTTGACAAAAGTTATGCCCTGCAATGGTCTGCTACAATGTCTAATTTTAACATGGATAAAGAGAACATCGAACACTTGACAAGGAGCTTCATAGATACCTCATTCAAGAAACTACGCAGTGCTGAAGGTATGGTGGTCAAACAAAAAAACAAAAAGTTCGGGTAAAAACTTGAACATTATTGAAAAGAAAAAACTCTGCAGACTGAAATTTCTTTTAAGGAACTGTTTAGCTTATAAAAAATATGGGGAACTTTTTCCAGCACTTATGCAGTTCTTGCAAGATTGTGCATTTTCTCTGCAACAATGGTTTTGTTTCTTAGTCCCATACACTCACTTATAGGTCTGTTTTGTTTGTATTTATTTATTTGCGTATTTCCTTTTTTTTATCAAACCAATTTGCGTCTTTATTCGAAGGAGACGATATGTTGTTTGTTTATACAAACTGTGAACTGCATTTTTTGTCGGACCCGTCTAGATCTTGAAATGACAATCTTCCTTTGTAGCTTTTGTGGTGTTGCCAAAGGATTCAAGTTATAGGATATCCCTAATTTTTTCTGTTTATATGGTCATACAGTAGTTCATTGCACTCCTGGGTTTTGGTTAAAAAACTTTTACTTCTACTTTGCATCCTCTCACTCTTAAGAAGGGGTCGTTCTAACTCAGTTGGAGAAATCTTGTGCTAGGTAGCAATTATAAAGTGTCAGTGTGCTCTTTTGTACCACTTCGTTCACTTTTTTCATCATGATAATATCTTCATACTTGGAACATCTGTACATTTTCTGTACATAGGAGAATACTTTCTCCTAAACTACTTCATCATTTTTAGTTTTGTGAAGAATTTTTTTTTCACTTTAACCACCAATTTGTTTTTCTGAATATACAAAGGCGATGTATCCAGGGCTTGTTGCAAATAGGAGTTCAGAGAACTCATCCTTGGCCTGCGCATGTTCATGAACTATGGTGTTAATCAGTTTTCAATGTGTTGAAAATATTGATGCTCAGGATTCAGCATTTGCATATTGTTATTTGATAAGAAGCTAGCATTAGTATTTAACTCAAAATCTCATTACAGGAGCACTTGACCTTCTGCGAAATTTCAAATCAATTAAAAGTGAAGGCGCCATCAATAAGCAAATGATGTACAAGTTTAATGACATTATAGCACAGGTAAAACAATTGGGTGCTTTAGTGTTGTCTCGAATTCTTTTGGAATGTCTTCAGAATGTAGGAATCAAAGGATGAGGAATCAAAGTAAATTTGCTGTTTCAAGCATAAAGTGCTCAGCTTTGTAAATTAATTGCTGGCTTGGGTTTTTCATGACATCTCTGGCAATTTGATTAAAGTAAATGAAGATGACATCTGAACCTTCCGTAACTGTTATTGGCATTTTCTTACAGTTTTTGAGAGAAATTGAAACCACACGTGGAATCTTTGAGAAAAATTCAACTGCTCCCCCCATGACTCGGAATCAGGTCTGTTTATCATGCCATTTTTGGAGATAGGAACTTCAAGCTATCTAGAATTAGCAGCCCAACATAATAAAGCAATTTGTATTAGAAATTTGAATGAGATTGTAATATGCTTACTGTGATTCTTCATTATGTGTCTTATGACAACGCTTTTTATATGGAAACGCCTTGTAAAAGTTTACTCGCACAGATAATTTTATTCTCTTTCTGCAGGCATGCGGATCAACATGATCACAAAGGATACTACTGATTGATTGCCTCTCTGCATCATTTTCTGATTGGAATTGTTGTTCTAGATTTTGTATCGAGATGACTGACGTTCGTTAGATGATGTCTTTGGCTGAGTATTTGAACAATTAAAGGGAAACTGTAAACTTGATTGTTCATCAAGGGTGCCTTTCCGTCCAAGATTCCAACAAAGTTGCCTGATTCATAAATAAGAATAGTTTTTCGACAAGGGCCCAGAAAAATGTGGAGATTATAGCTGATGATTACTGATATCCCTAAGTTGACAAGATATGAGAAAGACATCTTATGAGCGGGACAGCAAGTAGCTTGTGGGATACTTGTTTCTACTACAGAAAGTGCAGGAAACCAACAGTAAATCGATATTAAGAGAACACGAGGAATAGTATGACAGAAAACAACCATGAAAAAAACAGAGCAACCAGTCATAGAGAAATATTTTTTCCGATTATCCAGAGGGCTATATAATATCACTAGCTGGGGAGGGTTAAAGGCTGTCTATTGTTAAAGGGTATAGTGGATATTTCTTCTCTTGATAATATGATGATATCATGCCTCATCTTTTTTTCTTTCTATTTTTGAGCAGCCACCAGTTGCAGGCTCCATCAACTGGGCCAGGTGCTTATTTAGCAGATTGAAAAGAACCATGCAGAAGTTTGAGACAGTTGGAAATGACATGATGAGAGATCCTTCAGCTCAAGAGGTTTCAAGCAACCATTTCATGTTTTGTTATGTGCCTTGCTGCTACCATATCAAAGCTGACTGAATTGTGTTTCATTAAATCTTCGTGGTCTATGTCATTTTGATGTATCATGTGTTTATTTTCCATTTCAGATGAATATTTATTATGTTGCGCTTGCAAAGCAAATGCTTAGTTTTGAAAAGCAATGGGCTGGTCAATGGTCTCAATCAGTCAGTCAACAAGCAGTTAATTATCTAAAGCAGGTAATGAGATATCGCATCTATATCCTGCAATGTACTTGCAACCATTCCTGCATTTCACATGCCAATGTGAATAGACATCTATTAATTCTAATGGTAGTATAATCTTCATAATTTGCATCTATTCTTGTACTTCTGGTTTGTCACTGATAATTTTATAAAGGGAATCCACCGGTTTGTCACTGCCTCGTAATTTCTTAGGTGACAGTCAGTATACATGAATTTTAAGCTTTAACTTATATTTTTCAGCACTACTATAATCGTATTTAAACCCTGATTTGTGTATGTCTACAGCCTTATGATTTTATGGGAAATGTTTATAATAAGCATTATGTTTGTATTTAATGATTTATTTTCGTAACAGCATTATATAATAGTGTTTTATTTTCTTACAGCCTATTCTCTCAAAAGGTCCTGATGGAAAGATCATAATCAATTTCAACAAAAATTTGCATTCAATTATACGTGAAACCAAATACTTGGATGCCATGGGATTTCAACTTCCAGAAATAGCACTTAATGTTGCTTTACAAGACGAAAAATATAGGTCGTACATTGAGAATATTTCATTGATGCTACAGGTGACATCTCTATCTACATTGCCTAATGTGTATCAATTTGAGAAAGGAAATGACCCTTGCATTTTTTTCTCTCTACATTATTTACCAACCCTGCGTTTTATGTTTAATAAAGTTGTTTTACAAATACTAATCACGAGAATCTCATGCAGCAATACTATAAAGCTATGGGAATATTAACACCCATTGAATCCAAGCTGCTTGCATTGCACGTTAAAAAACTCCAGCAAGTGTTAGACCCTGGATTCTCCCATTTCAATTGGAATTCACTTGGAATCCTTGATTTCTTGACCGTTTGTATGAAGGCAATCAATGAATTCAAGTCCTTGGTCAATCAAGTGAGTTTTCTGAGGATTTTGCTTTTTAATAGATGTATAAATAGTGATAGAATTCCAAGTCCTCTACTCGTATTAAATTTTCCATATGATGCTAGGTACAAAATAATGCGTCCAGTGTTGAGAAAGCTGTTGAGGTGATTGGCAACACTACTCTAATACAAGAAAATGCTGTTGAGAAAGAAGATGAATATCTTGAGTTTCAGGTAACATATTATGTCAGACATTTGTTTCTGTTCTCGTTGATACTACTAATGCTCATTCAATATGGTACTCTAGATTACCATATTTCACTTTTTCAATGAAAACATGCAAAATATCATTGGCTGCGTTAAAGGTTCTAGACGTATGGCAATGATCAGGAAATGTTATAAGGACAATAAGATCCTCAGGAGCTCATTAATTGAGCTCGGTAGAGTTTATAATAAGCTATTCGGTTTTAATTGAATATAACGTGGAGCAGAAAACATTCTATTTCGTTATACCAATACTAATGGGGGACTTTATAAATGTATGTATCAACTGAAAGAATTCTTGATTGAGTGCATATAATAATTTCTTATCATACATATTTTGGATGTTTCATGCATTTCTACATAGTCTGATGTACATCTCCACATATGAATTGATTCTAGGAACTCTATGAACGTTTTGAGCATGAACGGCAAGCTGCTCTTAGTGAAGCCCATAAACAGTATGTTTCAAGGATGTTAATTCACAATATAAAAAAGAAAGTTACATATTTTTACAAAATAAAGATCTTCTTTTAAGGAAAATTTTTCCATGAGATCCTTTTGAAGTCAAATTCTAATGTTATAGTTTTGCACAGTTATCAAAGCATTTCGCCTCTTTTAATGAAATTGGAAGAGATTGTTGTATCTACGAATACCGGAAGGTCACCCATTATGGTTGATTACTATCGTTTTTGGGAGCAAAAGATATTTGCTGCATTGACAGAGATGGTTTCAAAGGCACTATCTTCATTGCAAGCTATGTTCCAATCTAAAAAGGTGCAATCCTTATTCTGCTCTCATCTATCCGAAGTGGTATGTGATGTGGCAATCTATTTGCAGTGAGAGTAATACCATTGTCTAAATGAGCATTGATAGAGGATATTGCAAAAAATAGAATAAAAAATAATGGTTTTGTCGGATTGGTTTCTAACTATTGATGACTCTTTTCTGATCCAAGGTTTTGTCATCTTTAGCTATCATCGCCTTATGATTATTAATTAAATTGACCTATAGCCATCTTGTTTACAAAGAGGAACTGACAACATTTTCTGAAAAGAAAATGACCTCAGTACTAAACAAAATCTCTGCCCCTTTAGGACGGAATAGTAAAAAATTTCAGCTGTTTTTCCTAAAAGATTTTGTTACTTAATTAGTTAACAAACAAGTTAAACTCCTATTTGTTAATTTCTGAAAAAAACCGGAGAAGGTTGTCAAGTGTTGTCATGATCTACAAAGTCCAAATATTGAGAAGTAATTAAGGGTGGAACAAATAGTGGAATCTAAGAATGGATTTATCATTGGGACTTAGTTCTTTTTAATTACTTGATGCCCAACTCAATTTATATTCGACCACTATGTGTTCCATTTCGTGCAGTAGGCTATTTAGGGGAGCTTGATAGTAGTTGATTTCATCAATGAGCTCATTTTGTCTGTGCAACATAATAATTTTTGGCAGAGCCTTACTAAGGATCAACTAGGGCCAATAAAGAGGCGCTTCAAAGTGAATTTCTATCTAAACAAACCGGATGTTCTAGTACAGCCACCTTTGCAGGATGTCACTGGACTTTTGAATCGTCTGGTATGTTAAAGTTGTTGAGTTTCAATATTATGAAAAAAATGTAGATTAATATTTTTTCGTCCTCTTTTCTAACACTACCAGAATTATAGGAGGGTAATCATTGAGGAAGAACTACTATGATACAGCCTCTCACAACCAATGCTGGCGATACAATTATCCTGACATTGACTCATACATTGCATATGTGAGCCATGTGTAAGATGTGTGCAGAATGTTAGCGCCTCTAACATCCATTAGATGGATTAGTCAAGAGCCTCTAACATTTCCTAATATAAGCCAATTTTAGAGTCTCTTGGCTAATCCATCTGATTCTTCTAGTGAAATAGGGACCAATCACAAGTTTTTGATAGTTTCGTGGTAAAATAGGAAGCTTAATGAGGGGGTAGCATCTATTTAATTTCTACTCCTGAAAAAAAATATTACACAATATGATTGGTGTCTATATTATTAGGCAGCAATATAATATTGAAAGCGCAAGTAAAATATGCAGCTAGACTGCATATAAATCAAAATGTTTGAGATCATGAAGAATCATCCAATTCATTTAATAAATATAGGTACGGACTACAGTTATGTCTTCTAAGACATTTGTGCGATGGATGGATGGAACTTGCTTGGAAACAGCTGAGCAGGTATTATCTCCATAATTTTTATTCCTATACAGGATACAGATTATCAAGTTGATATTTTGTGAATCAATTTAATCTTAATAGCATTTCTTTAAGTATGTTTTCATTCTTTCTTCGACAAGTCTTCTTATCGGGTTTATATGATGTGCAGCGATCTGGAGAGGAATCAGAACCCTTTGTTTTCAATTTTTACAGTGAGGTTTCGGCAAATCCACAGGTCTGCATCCTTATTCTGGTAGCAGATAAATTTTGGAACCTTGAACAGAGTTGCTGTTATGCCTCAATATTAGAAGTCTCAGTTTTACACTACTCGATGAAAGGGTAGAGTTTAAAATGAGCTAAAATCCAAGAGAATGTTAATATCTCCATTATAGTATCCAGAGCATGGAGCTTTCAAACTAACTCTAAAATAAATTGTAGAATCATCAGAATTAGAATAGAATAGAAAGTTTTAAAGTCCACAAAGAGACCTTTTGACACATGGGATCAGGTTTACAAAGTTCTCGATGGGTGTTTCCAAGGATGTCCATATCTTGGAACGATTTACATACTAACCACTAAGTCATATCATATCATATCTTGGAAGCATTCACATTCAGGAACAATATATAATAATCTCAAAGTTAAGAATAAATATATATGAATATTCTCTTATTTATTCTAAAGAGAGTGGCTTTAATATTCCACATTGCCTTTAGGAGACTTGGATATGAGATGCAGCATAGCTATCTTAAAAAAGAGTATTCCCATCAACATTCTCTCTGCTCAGGTCTTTTACTTTTGTCATAGATTACGAAGAAGATGATAATATTGGAGAATCGAATCAGTAATGCTGTTGGTTCTGTACACAAGTAAGTTCCATCTGTTTCCACATATTTTTTTGGAGGCGAATTTGTAATAGGTGATCAGGATATTCATGATTAGGGCCAAAGAGAATTTTAATTTTTTCTGCTAGTTTATTAAGTGAAATTAACGTAGATCTTATGTAAATTCAGTTGATTCTTCATCGTTTCTCTATAGAATTGTTTCTGCTACTTTTTGTATACTTTATGGAATTCCATTATTGGTATGAAACACTCCCATTTTGGTGCTTTGTTCTTCAGGCATCTCGACGTTTGGCGTAAATATCAGCATTTGTGGAGGCAAGATAAAACTGCAGTGCTTCAGAAGTTCCTAATGCAGAATCCTACTTGTGCAAAGTTTGAAGAGAAGCTTGCCAAATATGCAAAGGTATCCGCAATGACATGCTCTTCTACACTCTGGAACAATTGAAGATGTAGTTTTTTGTCCAGTCTTATGGCCTTTTAAAAATAAGTTAATATAACTTCTTTCTTTCTTTCTGGATTGTTGCTCTCAGAAACAAAGCAACAGTGTAAGATGTAATCTCTTGCTTGGTCTTATCTTGATTATGTATGTCCACTCTAAATTGTGGCTCTAGGCCTTCAAGTACAAAGAATGTTTGCCTGGAATTTCGACACGGTGATCCAGGAGATGTCAAGTCCTCTTAGTTTGGCTCATGTATTGTCTAAGTTAGGAACGAAATGGGGTTAGGTGCTAATGGAAACCATGCAAACAAGATAAAATGCCCTATTTGCATTGGCAAAATACTTTATGATACAAATTTGAGGGTAAACCTGCTTAAAAACGTGCAATTAGGCATTGTATGGTAGGATCCTAGTAGATAAAAGATAAGAGATCTAGTTGCAAATACATATTATCCCAATGTAGCAGAGTGATAGCTGCATGCGAATTCATTTGATTGAAGGGACTTCTACTTGATCTAGGGATCAAGTTGCCAACCGTGGTAACAATCTATTGTGACAACATAAGTAATATTCAACTTGTCATAAACTGTCTTTCCCTCTTGCATGAAACACATTGAATTACTCGATCATTTAATCAGGTAGTGGGTTTTTGTTGGAATCCTTAATCCCCTGGATGTAGACGCATGATAGTAGATAGTGAAATCTAAGCCTAAGAACATGCATACCTAATTTAAAACACTCTTGTAGAGGAGGGCTAGAAATGTAACATTTATAATATATAGTTATATTCTATTGTGGGTAGTCGATAGGTACATTCTGTGCAGCATTCTTGTAAGAAGAATCTATGAAGTTCTTATTTTTTTTATGATAAGAAGATCGTTTGGTTGGTTGCTTTTGTACTCATGTCTCTTCCTCTCTCTCTTTATTTCTTTTGATTTTTATTTTCAGATTTTATATGCCAAACGCATGATTATTATTTAATCTATTGTAATCCCATTCCTCAGTTGGGTTTTATGTATCCGTTCATTGACTTGTAGACTGAGATATAGTGGTGTTGTTGACAAAAAAACTTGTGATGGTTCTTTGTTGATAAACTGGCGTGGTTGTATTGTTGTCCTGGACAACTTCTTGTGTCTTTTGTGTTCTAGCAAGCACTGTCCATTTGACAAGTTTGTCTTGTGTACCAGATCTGGCTTTGAAAAGGCAATGGTACACCCTTTTATTTCTGAGAAAACAGTTCAATGGCAAATGTATTGTTCTTCGGCTTCCAGTCCCTGTTGGTTCATTTGACAATTTCTTTCTTCTTAAGTCTGTCTACAGTTCTGTTTGCTTTGATCTCAAAGTTATGGGAAGAGATTCAGACCTGCCATATTATAGCATGTACCAAATGTGGTAGCATATTTATATAAGAGGGGATGTGATGAATACACCGTATCTTGTGTGTAAAACTAGTACCTTTCATGGGCCACCTTCCTAACCAGAGAGGTTATGGGCTTGTACCATATTATTGTATTCTCCTTTGGTCATGTTTGGGTGAGAACAGACCAAGATATGTTAAAAGAACGAATGAAAAAGAGAAAGATGTATTAACATCTCTAAGAGCCAAAACTAACCTGTAAGTCTTGACATTTTCGAATTGAATATGAAATATCTACGTTGAAACTGTTTTACTGAGGTCATAGGAGCAGTTTAAGAGTACATTAACCATGTTGAAGAATACAAAATGTATGAATTTTCCTAGCAAACACATTATTTAGTGCTGTAATTCCTTGGCAGGTTGCAGCTGATGTGGCAGACTTTCCCAGTGAAAGAAGTGTTGAATTTATAACAGTGATGTCACACCAGTTGATTAATTCTATTCGTAATGAAGCTTTGTCTTGGGTTCAAGCGATTGGGCAATCAATGGTTACACAGGACTTACCGAGAGCAACAAGCCTTCATGCTCGAATTGATATATTTCTGAAAACCTTACACCAGGTAAATTTCTGTATAGTGATTCTGAAAGATACATCATTCATGAACCATGCATATTATGTCTCCTACAAAAGTAAAACCAGTGTTTTGTTAGAGTTGCATAATACAAGTCATGGAGAAATATGGAGCAGGAAATCAGTTTGTGTCAACAAACTTTAGAGAGTATAATTTTTTCAGTTCTAATAATAATCTACATGGGGAGTTTCGTGGGTCATGCACATAGATATTTTCACCACTCTAATTCTATGTAAACTTTTGGGATAAAATTGTCTTTCTATTGCCAATGCAGTTAATATTAGGCTGCATATCAATCTTAATTGGTTTCTGCTCATATGTTATCGTCATTTGTCTAGAAATCATGTAAGAAAATTGTTTTATACTTATATTTTCAGTGAATATTAATAGTATGTCTGTGGTTATATATATATATATATATATTAGTTTATTTTCTTTTCTATTTGAGACACAGAGCGATTGAAGATGTATTTTATTGTTCAGTCTTGTAGGTCATTTGGCCTCTTAAAATATGTTAATATAATTTTCTTTCTTTCTTTCTGTTGTATGCATAACCAAACATGTAAAGTGCTCATATCTCTTGGTTACTTACACATGCATATGTAATAATTTGAAGTAAAGTAAGCAGTTTTGAATTTGGAAATATAAATTGAATCACGAATATCTTTGAATTTGGAAATACAAATTGAACCACGAATATGATCCATGTATCAGCTAATGTCATGCTTGACTCAACTAGTAATGTCAACAAAACAGGTGATATTGAGATTCTAATTTTGTTCTCTCTTTTACCATCGTAGAAACCAGAGACGTTGGATGAGCTGAAACTCATACTCAATGTTGTCGCAGAAATTCAAAGTTCTAAAATGGAAATAGAACTTGAGTACGTAACAGGTTCTTTTACATAGTCGCATTGCAGAAAGAATGGAGAAAGTGATCCTTCTGACGTTTGATGTTCATGCAGTGCTACATGCATTCATATTAGTTGCATTGCTTCTCACAGAATTTTTTTTTGCTCTGTTTTAAGAAATGGGCTGCATTTGTAAGGAAAAAACTTATTTTGATATGCAGATATTTAGATCTAGAGGAACGCAACAGGACACGTTCTTTGTATGGAATTATAAACAAGCCTGAAGATGCTGCTTTAATTTTTGGCATTCGAGCAAGGTAATGACCTATATATTCATATCAATAGTAGTTGGATGGGAAAATAAACATCGATCTTCAGCTTATTTGTTGGGCTTTTGGAGTAATCTGCTATGTTTCTTTAGCCTCTGAGACAAGACTTTTAGTAGGCTTTTTTTGAAGGCATGTTTGAATAATTCTAAGGGATTCTTTATTACATGCTCTTTTTGCATGGCCTTGTTGTACAATACACTTTGTCAGTATCAGATTGGACTTTCATTACTTTAGTCAATTTATAGAGTGGTATATAAACTTAGTGCTATTAACAATTATATATTTATACTACTCATTTGGCCTCTCAATTATTAGATTTTGTGTACAAGGTTAGGTGCTTAAGTCTAGAGGAAGAAGCAAAAGTTCTGAGCATTTCCTTACATGAAACAAAAAAGAAATTTACAGAAATAACCAAAATACAGGTTAGTAAATCGTAATGATCTCGAAAAGGATAGACTATTTTATTTTGGCCCTGATCCTTTGGTGGGTTCTGAACCAACACCTTTGCAGGTCATAGATTTCTCAAGGGAAATCTCTGCATTTCGAGACCGTACGCTACAAAAAGGTCCTGGGAAAACCAGCGACCTGGATGTTGGGCTACAGTTACTGCAGGAATATCAGGTATGTCACGTTCTGTTTTAGTTATATTTACTAGGCTCATGAAAGTGGACTAAATGTATGTAAGTGTCATCGTGTGCTTTTTGGAATGCTTCAGTTGGAGCTGGAAAAAGTTCAAATGAAGAGAGAACAGCTGGTTCTTGCACTAAAACTTTTCGATCTGCCGGTCACACCCTTTCCTATGTTGGTAGAGGTCAGTATACCGTACTCTTTTTTCCCAAAAACAAGATTCTACTATTAGTGAAAAAATATCTTTTGGCTAAAATTTCACAATCGAAAACCCAATATTTTCAATTTTCATAAGAGATCTCCTTTAACACCATACACCCTACTCCTTAGGTAATATGAGCTGGGTACATCCAAGGCATTGGTGAGAAATGCCAAACTGAACCCCTTTTTGAGTGTCCAAAAAAATGCATAAGTCCCCGTAGTGTACAAAATCTTGCCCTCTCTTTGACCACCCTGAGGGGCATTCCCTGAATTGAATCATATTTTGCTTTTAAAGTATGGACAATGTCCGTCCATACGGCCTGCATAAGTTCCCAAAGATTCTAGTGGCGTTTTGGAATAGCAGTTTACATCTGCATTTCCATAAATTCCACATAACAATGGGTAACGCAATTTCCCATCTCAGATCCCTTGCCAAGTGATACTTCACTTCTGGTAGGTTTTAGGAAAAAAATATGTTCCTTATTTTGTGTCATTCAAATCCTATGTTATATCACTTTTGTGATTCTCATATGCTACCAACTCAACGTTTCAGAATTAATTCGTTATTTCCCTAATCATACAGTGCTAATTTCATGTTTAGAATTTTCTAAGAAAGTTAACCTCAGTGAAACATCTTTCACAATACTGAACATCAAAAACTCCATGGACAGGTTGAAAATGGTCTGAAGAATGCTGCACAAATATATGCAATTTATGCAGAATTTAAAACTGCAGTAGATAAGTTTTCAAAGACATTGTGGGTAGAATTGGATATACAAAAAATTGTATCAGCAACAGATGAATTCCTATTACGGCTTAGAAGGATGCGGAACCTGAAGTCTGATCCAACATATATCAATCTTGAGGCGAAGATCAAAGCATTTCAAGATTCTCTGCCATTAATTCAGGTTATCTTATTCTCGAATCAACGTGATAAGAAAAGTTAACAATAATATAATTTACAGGAGAATTATGATTTTTAAGCATTATTCCAATGTGATTCCTCAGGGTTTGTCTGTTCCTCCTGATAAGGTATCCGCAAATGAAGTTTATGAAAATACACTATCATATGCATCTCAAAGCGTGCTGTTGAGGCAATCATGATTGCTAGTAGTTGATGAATTATTATTATATGGCTCGTCAGAGTTGGTGTTTGGGATAATGAGAAATGGCTTCCATTTAGACAATAAGGTTCAAAAGAAGTTTCAGTATGCTCTTGCATAATTATTAGCATTACGAGTTTTAAGCATTTTTGGATTGTCAATCCTTAGGGTTTGTCTGTTCCTCCTGATGAATTACCCAGAAATGAAGCTCATGAAAAAAGGCCAACACATGGAGCTCAAAGCGTGGCATGATACATACTTTCTAGGAAAATAGTGTAATAAAATACGGCCAGTTGCCATTGGCCATTGAGTCATAGGACAATCATGATTCCTGATATTGTTGTGGTGCATGATACATTCTTTCTAGGAAAATAGTGTAATAAAATACGGCCAGTTGCGATTGGCGATTGAGTCATAGGACAATCATGATTCCTTATACTTGATAAATTATTGTATGGGCTTGTGAGACTTAGCTGTATGGACTACAGAGAAATAAATGGCTTCCATTTAGACAATCAGGTTCAAAAGAAGTTTCAGTATGCTATTGTAGAAATTTTTGCACTGTACAGGTTTTAGTTCTACATTCATTATGCTATGGACATGCAGGATTTGAAAAGTGAAGCTCTTCGTCCTCGACATTGGGATAAGCTAATGAAAGAGACAGAAAAGAGTTTTGATATGGATCTCAAAACTTTTACCTTAGCAAATTTGTTCCGTATGGAACTTCATAAGTTCGGCAATGTCATTAGGTAATAACGTGTGGTTCATATGATAAGTAAATACTATGTGATTATGCTTTATTTGGATTTTGTTAAAATACAAATTGTCTGCAGTGAAATAACAACTGCTGCTATAAAGGAGTTAAACATAGAGACAGAAATAAAGAAGATGGGAGATACATGGAGAGAACAACAATTTGAAATTTCTAAGTACTCCAAAGATGGTCAAGATAGAGGATGGGTGTTACGATCAACGGAACAAATAGTTTTATTACTTGAGGATATGGCCTTAAATTTGCAAAGTATGACCAATTCTCGTTATGTTCGTGCTTTTCTTGATGATGTGAATTTCTGGGAAAAAAAGCTCAGTCTCATGGGAGAAGTCATTGAAATCTGGATGCAGGTCTGTTTCTTTTATTTAAGATATGAAAACCTGAGAAAAAAAGGTCCGTTATATTAGTTAAAAACATGTACCTATGAGCAAATGTGAACCACCTGTTCAGTATCAATTCTTGTCTATCCCATTCCTCTAGGCTTGATGGGGATATTTTCCAATCCCTTTCAGAGTGATGTCCACATATTAGAATACTCTGGGTTGAGAACTGAACATCGGACTCTGGGTTCCAATGGCTCTGTCTCGGGTAAACATGTGGACCATTGATATAAAGTATTACACCATGAACTGCCCAGCAGAGTAAGATCCTGATTATGAACTTACCTAGCAAGGCCTTATACTATTGTCTAGGATCAATGACTCCCAGATTGTTTTTCTATGTAACTAATGGAAGGATAGACATTTTGAAATTAATATACAACCACTACTGCCCCTTCAAGAGATAGTTATGTGTTGCTCTAAAAAGGCACTTTCTTTTTTAGCAAAAGATGGTGTGATTTGCTCCTCAGGAGTAATCTATTTCCCAACTTGGTACCGAAGTTATTGCACTGATGTGCCTTCGGGGGTCCATCTAAAACCAGGATCAGTATTCCAAGATGGTACCATCTCGTCACTCACCCAAAATCCTATGGGCTTTATGCCAATAATTAGGGCTTTTGAACCTTGAACATAAGTGTTAATGCTCTTTCTGTTCTCATCAAAGTGTGAATGTCACCAGGTAGATAGAGGTTGGTATCATATCATCTGCAAATTCCATATCAATCAAATGTCCTCCTGCACCTGGAGAAAATATTAACTCCAGTGATGCTAACCTTCTCAGCTGATAAATAGATATGCTTGGCCTCATAGAAGAATAGAAACAAGTATGGGGCAAGTGTACATCCTTATTCCACTGTTAGCGATTGGAGGAAATTATTGGCCCTTTTGTCCAGCTTTGAATATACTACTATAAGTAGGAGTTCTGAATTCCTGTTATCCATTCTTTTGGAAATCCACGTTGTAATAGGTCCCAGGTAAAAACTGCCAGTCTACTCAGTCATATGCTTTCTTTGAAATCCAGTAAGGCAATTGCGAAATTTTCATTTTTTTGTGCTGTGCCTTCACAAAAGTTTTGTAAATCGTATTTAGGAGTGTTATCGGCCTCCATTTGCGAGTTCTCCCCCCCTTCAGGAATGAGAAAAATATTGTTTGCGGAATTTACCCAGTGAGAAACATTTCCTGAAATGTTTCACAATTATAATCACTCATTAGGTCCCAATAATTTTTATAAAAGAACAGAACACTTCCACCTGTCCCAGGACAGCTTTGCTTGGACAATGTACCTGAATCTGCAAAGAGATCAAGTTTACTCAGGGGTCTTTCTCAGTTCATCCCTAACTGACTTTAAGAATATTTCCTTAACGTGTTTCCAAATTGTCTCAGCATCTGCTGCTGGTCTCCATTGGAGGGCTCTTAGTGGGTAATAGGTTGTGGCAATTCCTGACATCTCTTTCCTCATTTGGTCTTATAGGTCATTTTTGCCTCCTAAAAGACATTAAAATAGTAACTTTCTACTTTCTTTTCCTCTCCTGTGTACATCATGTTGTTACATTCCGCAAGAGAAATATTCAAATTTTATTAAATTGTATTCTTACATACCAGAAATGAGGTTGTAAGGAGAAAGCTACAATGTTCTCGGCTTTGTAGGTTTGCACTAGTGACATGTAAAACTTAATTCAACAGTTTAACATTCCGTGGATTTAATAGAAAATTTACTTCAAAGCAGGCTTATCTACTTGAGAAAATATTCCAAAGCAAAGAAAGGTAGGCTTATGATATAGAATTCCATCTACAGGTTCAAAGAAAATGGATGTACCTAGAGAGTATTTTCGTGGGATCAGATGATATACGTCATCAGCTTCCAGAAGAAGCAAAACGATTTGATAACATTGACAGGGTTTGGAAGAAGATAATGGCTGAGACTGCAAAGAATCCGATTATCCTTGATGCATGCACAGCCCCGGACAGATTAGCAACTCTGAACAGCCTCTTTCAACAACTAGAAACTTGCCAGAAATGCTTAAGCGAGTATGTATTCCAAATGGCTTTTCTCACCCACTCAACGGTCTAGAGGACTATTACCCTAATTGTGCAATATCAATGGGATTAGTTCCACTAGTTTAAGTTCTCAAGCATATCTTATAATGGTTTTAAGATCCAGGATTACTCCAGTTGCATATTCTTTACCAGCGTAGACAATGGAGTGTATTTTTTTTCTCTAATCATGGACAGGATCTTTTTTGAAAGAAAACGGAACAATCCATTCACTAATTTTCTGTGGATCGCAATTGATTATGTGTATCATACATGATTTTTGTAGGTACTTGGATACAAAAAGAAATGCATTTCCAAGGTTTTTCTTCATTTCAGATGATGAATTGCTCTCAGTACTTGGGAGCTCAGATCCAACAACAGTACAAGAGCATATGCTTAAGATGTTTGATAACTGTGCAGCCTTAAAGTTTGGTGATAGGAACAAGACGGTTATTGGAATGCGTTCCTCAGAGGGAGAAACTTATGATTTAAGGAACCCTGTAACAACAGATGGACCTATAGAGGTCTGGATAAAGGCAGTTGAAGCTGAAATGCGGTACTCTTTATATCAAATTGCAAAAGGAGGTGTCTTTTATTATGCTACAGCAGAAAGATCAGAGTGGATACTCAACAATCTCGGCATGGTGACTTTGGTGAGTTTTCAGTTTCAGTTTACTTCTCAATGTTTTGCAATCTTGCTGTTGTGCTTTATTAATAATTTAGCTAATGACTTATCTGTAACCAAAGAACTTCTCTCAATTTATAGGCTGGGAGTCAAATCTGGTGGACATGGGAAGTTGAGGATGTGTTTCAAAGTGTGAGAAAGGGAAATAAAAGTGCAATGAAGCAGTTCAGTGCGAAGTGTACAGAACAACTGACTGATCTTGTTTCAATGGTCCGATCAGACCTCAGTTCTTTGCAGAGGAAAAAGGTCCATTTTCCCACAAAAGTTTTTTTTACCATGTATTGCATACAAAGCATTGTTATGATGTTAACATATTGATGAATCACAAGTGCAATATACGCAATGACAACATATAAATAGAACTTGAGAAAGGAGTCGACATGGTGAGATGAAGCAAAAACAGTTGGCCTAACTGGCATATTATTACCTGTCCTTGTCATGCAAGCTGGATGCTAATCACCGTTGTTCAGATTGAGTAGGGCAGAATGATCTGTTTTTTGCTCGTAAGCATGGAGATGTGAAACTATTACACCATAATTATTATTATATTGTAGTGTCATTGTACTGTTATACGAGAGATAAGTGAAGTCGTTCTATTCATCTGGAACTAAATGCACTTGAATCACAACACATTTCACTCATTTAATATATGGATAGTGAATAACGTCAGTTTGATGTTTGCAACAAATTCCTTAACATAGTGTTAAAAATGGATTTTTTATGTAATTGGAAATCTTGGCAGGTCAATGCTCTGATTATTGTAAATGTACATGCAAGAGACATAATTGACAGCTTTGTTCGAGACAGCATCCTTGACTGCAGAGAATTCGCCTGGGAAAGTCAGCTAAGATTTTACTGGGATAGGACAGTAGACGATATAATGATAAGGTACTTTTCAGGTTACTAGTTTGACAAAGCTCTCTATGAGGTTTTTTTTTAATTTTTTACCTCCATAATGATTCAATATACCTTTCAGGCAATGCACGGGAGTGTTTCGCTTTGGATATGAGTACATGGGCCTGAATGGAAGGCTTGTTATTACATCGTTGACAGACCGTTGTTACATGACTTTGACTACAGCACTCACCTATCGTCTTGGCGGTGCTCCGGCAGGACCTGCAGGAACCGGAAAAACAGAGACTGTGAAGGATCTAGCCAAATCTATGGCATTGCTTTGTGTTGTATTCAACTGTGGTGATGGCCTTGATTACAAAGTACGTTATCCAAACTCCCAACAAAGAAATTTCGTTAAGAACTCTTTGTTTTCAATTGAATATTATTGGAGCGATTGCTAACCAAACCAAGTTAGTTTTACGAGTTCTGGAGAGAACTTTATAGAACAGTTCCAATCAAATGGGATAATATCATGTGACAGTTAAGAGATACTTATCACTATTGGCTTTCAACTTTGCGAATATATGGATGGATTAGTGACTAGGCACTGTTGACAAAGATCTGGCATTATCGTAATGCAATTTAGATAATACCTGGATACAGTGTACACAATCTCTCTAAGTTGCTAAGGACAAGAAAAGCATCTGTCCAATGATGTTTTTTGTGCATAATTGACACATTCTTTTCTAATAAAATATTTTTTTTCTTTATCAGGCCATGGGATCAATTTTTTCTGGTCTAGTTCAATGTGGAGCATGGGGATGCTTTGATGAATTCAATCGTATAGATGCAGAAGTCTTATCTGTAGTCTCATCGCAAATCAAACAAATTCAGGTGCAAATATCTGGCTTCTAGATGTTCTCAACTTCCTAATTCTCATCACCGTGAATCATGTTTCGAAAACTGTTATTTCCATTTACATAACTGTTTTAAACATTGGTAGGCAGAGAAAGCTTCATATGCAGTGATCTCTTTTAGAACTTACCAATTTATTTCTCGCAGGAAGCATTGAAAAATGGTCTAAAGAGATTTCAATTTGAAGGGAAAGAAATAGCTTTAGATTCTAGGACTGGAATATTCATTACAATGAACCCAGGTTATGCAGGAAGAACAGAGCTGCCTGATAATCTGAAAGCACTCTTCCGTCCAGTCACTATGATAGTGCCAGATCTGCAACAAATTTGTGAAATTATGCTCTTTTCTGAAGGGTCTGAGACTTTTCAATTCGAAAGTAAAATTAATTTTTGTTATAGAAAGGAAGTATGAATAAAGACAACATGTTTGCAGTAGTATAGGACTGAGTTGTCTGTAAAACTGATCCAAGCATCAATATATCTCTACCGCTCCCATATGTCCTCAGCAATCTGGCAAACGAAAAATAACTTGTCTAGGGAAGAATACAAAGATCTCCTCTTTTGGCTGGTTCATGTAGACCTATGTTGATCAATTATGCATGTTTGGATGGTTTTCAGTATCTCCTCTTTTGGTTCATGTAGACCTATTTATTTCCTGTTATTGTGAAAACCATATAGAAAGTTTGGAAGGTGAGTTCTTAGAAATACAAAGGAATTTTAAGTAAGGCCATACTTGAGAATATGAATGAATGCTTGACAGTATAATCCCTGCAATCAATAGAAGCTGATAGTAACCAAATATGGATAAATATTTGTATGTGAATGTACACTATGGTCTACTTGTGGTGTACTATACTATAGATGAGTAGCACTTTGCCTCTACAAATTCTTATCCTTAGCTTAGACACATCATCCTTTTTCCATATGTTTGCACTTGTCCGAAACTTACAATATTTCTCTACTAATCAATACAGGTTTGACATGGCAAAGGTCCTTGCAAAGAAGATGACAGTTCTATACAAGCTTGCAAGGGAGCAACTTTCCAAGCAATATCATTATGACTTTGGTCTGAGGGCATTAAAATCTGTTTTAGTAATGGCTGGTGCTTTGAAACGTGGTTCACCTGACATGAGTGAGCAGCTAGTTCTCATGCGTGCACTTCGAGATATGAACCTCCCAAAGTTCGTCTTTGAAGACGTGCCATTATTTTTAGGATTGATCAATGATCTATTTCCAGGATTGGACTGCCCACGTGTCCGCTACCCCCAACTGAATGATGTTGTGGAACAAGACTTAAAGGTTAGTCAACATCTTAACCTTTTTTTTTAACTGTGTTGTTTAAGTTCTGTAAATTATGGTATTTATGATTAGTAAGTTGCGGAGAAGACGGATATTAAAGAGTCATGTTTTTTGTTGCAAAATTTCATGTTCTGATCCATTTTTTTACCTTGTCACAGGAAAATGGTTATCTTGTTATGACAGAACCAAGTGAGCAAGTTGATAAAGTCATCCAGCTTTATGAAACAATGCTTACCCGTCATACAACGATGGTTGTTGGACCCACAGGTGGAGGAAAAAGTGTAATAATTCAAACGCTTTCCCGTGCACAAACCAAGTTGGGCAAACCTACAAAGCTTTTCATTATAAATCCCAAGGCACAGCCAACAAGCGAATTGTATGGTTTGATGGGTAAGATTATTTTGTTACTCTCTGCAACACGAAATGTTTATGGAGGTTTGAATGAGTGTCAAGCTCTACCCTTTCAAAAATGATTGCGTAAGTGTATGAAGTGCTAGTCAAGGTTAATGTAAGTTTCTAGGAAAATGGGCTCAATAGGAAAATGTAAGTTGTGATTAGTCAGATTTAGACTACTTATCGAAGGGTATTGGCGTATTTACCACAACATTTGTAAAGACAAACCCAGGTTTTCGACGTATTTTCTCAGTAAAAATAACACCTGATTCTTCAAGAACTGGGAATATTATGGATTGCATGTTCAACCATGATTTTATATATACCAGAAAAATAAGGAGTCTTCATCAGACACTTTTATAACTATCTTTTTCACAATCTATGATCCGCATACGTATTGACCCTCCAAGCTGTTATCAGTGAAATAAGACTGTAGGAAAAAAGAATTATTTCTTTGTGAAGATTGATAAGGGCTCTGTGCCTCCCTTAGTTCATGTTTACTTTATAATACTTTTTTCCTACAGTCTTATTTCACTGTAGCAAAGAATGAGATTATATAGTCCGTATTGTTATAGATATATAGACCGCTACTGTTGTTTACTTTATATCTAATCTATGAATCATATCATGAATTCTTTTAATATGGCCATTGTGTATTTTATAAGGTTTCTACCCCCTCAAAATCTGGGCAGGAAACCTGAAGGGTATACGTACAAATAACTTACTGCCATCTTTTCATAATAATAGAAGATGATGTGCAACCTCTGCACCAAAGCAGTTACTAAGCAGCTATATAGGGAGCCTTTGGAAGATTACCTTTAGCTGTATCGGGTGCATGTAAGGACATTGAGATCAGCATTGTAACTTGATGGACGTCTGACTCATGGCAGGTTTGAGTTTTTCATATTATGGTTGCAGACTGGGATAAGAGATTTCACATAGGTATTCTGACATTACATAGAGCAACATCTCTAATTAGCATGCTGATATGCAGCTAGCATGACACCTTTTATTAGTTTAAAAACAGGTCTCTGTAGGCATGTGACGTTCAAGTTATTCGTTTTGTGTTTATTGTGTGTTTCAGATTTCTGCTCTTCATTGTCTTCCTCAAATGTAATCATAGTATATGTGTTTTACCAGAGAGAATAAATATTGCAGGCTAACATGCTAGTTGTCCCGGTTATGTAATCCTATAAACCAGGATTGTTTTCTCTTTTTCTTGTTTCTTCAAGTAAGATCAGATGCATGCTCATATTCACTCCTGGGCTCTGCAGATCCGGATACTCGCGATTGGACTGATGGTTTATTATCGAATATATTTCGCGAGATGAATAAACCACTCCCAAGTGATAAAAATGACAAAAACTATCTTGTGTTTGATGGTGACGTAGATGCACTTTGGGTAGAAGACATGAATAGTGTAATGGATGATAACAAGCTTCTTACTCTCCCAAATGGGGAAAGGATACGGCTGCAAAGTCACTGCAGCCTTCTGTTTGAAGTAAGAAATTTGTTGAACTAGAAAATTCAAATTAATTAGTTACATGACAAAGAAATATCATCATTAATGATATTGAAATGACCTCAGGTTGCAGACCTCCAGTATGCCTCTCCAGCAACTGTTAGTAGATGTGGAATGGTTTTTGTTGACAGCAAGAATTTGGGTTACAGTCCTTATATTTGGAAATGGTGTAATACAAGGACAGGGTAAAGTTCTAACTACAGATCATAGAGGTTTTTATACAAGCATCTAAATTTGATTCCGAAAATTCATAAATTTGAAAAAATTCTCCTTTCCAAGATAATGGTGTTTAGGGTTAAAGATAGCAAATCGATTTTTTTTTTGGACGTTATTCATGCAGTAAACTGCCAGAAATTAGTTTCCTTTTGTGCATCACCTTAAGAAACATCTGCTCCACATAGAGTTCTTGCAACCCCTTCCCATCCTTAGGTCATATGCTTATATTCACTTGTAACTCAATATCTATTCTTATTCAATATGACTTGGAGAGGTAGACTCTCACGCCTGGTACATTATTCTATAATGAATAGTGATATCAATATCTGATTGGTAAGTTTTGGACTTTCAAACAAAGAGGTTGCATTTCAACATAAGGTGAGCTCTTACTATAATTCATGCATAGAATCAGTCTGGCGGTGTAATAATCATCATCGTGGTAGCATAGATCAGGTGGTATATTCATCACACTAAGCATGAAGCCACATGTGGTCCATGTAGCTTGTATCCAGTTGACACTTTTAACCATTATTTTCTGGTTGCACATTGCATACAGCTTGGTTTAGATGCATTCCATTTGGACTTCATTCATATTTTCCGTTGAGAATGGTGACCTGATAAGATATGCTTTGCGGCTTCACCAGCTTAAGATAAGCATTTCACATTTAACTCTATATTCCTGATTGTAATATGAAATTACACAGTAACATTCTTGAATACCGTCCCTGATTTGGTCATATCAGTTATTTTGTCTTTTTGCTAAACATTTTATGATATCTCACACTTTCGGATTTCCAGACCTGATGCATGCATGATATGCTGGTACAAAGACAATGGGATTAAATAAAACATTTTGATTTGTGGCTCTACGCGTCATGCAATATATGTACATAATATTCCATATCTGAATAAAGTTAATCTATTTCGTTATTAATTATAGAGAAGAGGCTGTGTGGCTACGGGAATTAATGGATAAATATGTGAAAAAGTGCTTGGATTACATTCTTGAAGGGATCATAGACAACGAAATAACTACTCCGTTACTCCAAACAATACCTCGCACCAACCTGAACCTTGTTACGCAACTATGTTCCCTCCTTGAGGCTATCTTATCTGGAGACAAGAAGGTTTCCTCAATGCAGGTGAGACATCCATTCTGTATGAATTTTTTTTATCTTAATTTCACTTTATATCTAAAGCACAGGTGCATTTTGCAAATTACAGATTTTGGAAGCAGTTTTTATCTTTTGTCTCATTTGGTCCCTTGGTGGAGCTATTGTACAAACATTGAATATTCAAGGCCGCTCTCGGTTTGATAAGTTTGTCAAGGATATTGCTGGTCTTCCATTAAGTTCTGGGGATCCATTGCCACCAAACCAATTGCCTAGTGAATTGCTTTATGATTACTACTTTGATATTAACGATCTCAAGTGGTGCTCATGGAAATCTATGGTTCCAGAATATCAAGTAAGCGTTTCAGAAGTTATTCTGTTGATTGATTGCAAACATTTAACGACTTATTTTACTGATTCCTAGCGGCACCAGACTCAAGAAGATATTTTGTTTTTCAGCCACCTTCTGATCATTTATTCAGCAGTATATTGGTGCCAACAATTGACACAGTTCGTTCTACATGGATCCTTAAAACTTTAATTCAGGTAAACTACTCTTTGGTCAAACCTGGAACCAGAAATCTCTCTTTTAAAAGTACATTGGATCAGTATAAGTGTACATAAAGATCAATCAGCTCTAAACTTCTACAGTAATGATATGAAAGTACTATGCAGTAAAATTGTAGCATGTTGATATGAGCAAGAGTCGTTTATGTCCTAATAAAATAAACTCTACAAGTGGCTTCATGGCTCCAATAATACCAAAAACCAGCTATTTGGTCTGTTTAAGGAATCCTAATTTTCTGAGCACTGTCAGTCTGAGCACTAATTTCCTAAAATGGTACTCATGTCTTCAACAATTTTGAGTACATTCAATCACTAAAATAGTATATATCCCCACAGGTTGACAAGCCAGTACTGTTTGTTGGAGAAAGTGGAACAGCAAAATCTGTTGCAATCCAAAAATATTTAAGTAGTTTGCCGATTACAGAAAATCTGATCCTCAATGTGAATTTTAGCAGCCGTACTACATCAATGGATGTTCAACTCACAGTCGAGGATTCTATAGAGAAGAGAACTAAGGTATCACACAAGTATTTAAGTATATAAGCATCAGGTTGCCTATTCTGTACGTGAGACTGGGATGATGTGCACTTTTAATTTAATAGCCATATGCTAAAAGTCCATTTAATATCAGTCTTTTCTGTTGGTTTGTAGGATGTTTATGGGCCTCCTCTAGGAAGACAAATGATACTATTCATTGATGACTTGAATATGCCTAAAGTGGATACGTACGGTACTCAGCAACCCATTGCATTCCTGAAATTGCTGATTGAGCGTGGTGGTTTTTATGATAGAGGGTAAGAGAACGTTCCCAATTTGTGGGAGCACAGTATTTCTAACTAAAATAATCAGTATAATCCCCATCAGATGCCTAATTCATTTATTGAATAAAATATGATTGCTAATCTTCTCAGAAAAGAGCTAAACTGGAAGAACATCAAGGATGTAAAATTTGTAAGTGCTATGGGCCGACCAGGTGGTGCAAGAAATAATGTGGATCCTCGGTTCATTTCACTGTTTTCTACATTTGAAATCCAGTTTCCAGCTACAGCATCTCTGTTTCACATTTACAACTCAATCTTATCAGTGCATGTGAAGGCTCTGGCAACAGAAATAAATGTATCTTGCTGACACCTTAAAACTTGTTTTTTCCCTCTCTGGCATAAGCAGTGATAGAATAAAATTGCATCTTGTATTTTCAGTACCAAGACAATAAAATTAAGAAATGCTACATGTAATTGGAAGTCGCATTGCTTGGAAAATGTACCCTTGGAAAATAAAATTTGCATTTCCAAACATAGCTACCCCTACTGAAAAACAATGCGTCCCAAACTCTGTAGAATGAGCATCAGGGCATAAAATATAAATCTAATTCATCATTCAATGCATATTATTCTAAGGCCAAGCAGATTCTCTTTATAGAAAGATTGATATTTCTCTGGATGCATCAAGATAATGTGGGTTAGATACTTTATCATTTAGTAATCTTCCGTGTTTATAATTGTTTATGCTAAAGATCCATTTGATTTATAGAGTATAATTACTGCAGGATATTTCTGAAAGTATTACACAGATGATGCTTGATTTGTATAATCATTTAGTTGAAGACCTTCCTCCAACACCTGCGAAATTCCATTACATATTCAATCTACGAGATTTAAGTCGAGTGTTTGAAGGTTTAACCCTGTCAACACCAGATACAGTCAAGACATCAGCACAGATGCTCCGATTGTGGAGGAATGAGTGTCTCAGAGTATTTCATGATCGGCTTATTTCGCAGAGTGATAAGGACCTTGTGCAGGTTCTCAATTCAAGTACCTGTAGAGAAGTATTTTATGTCTTAAATGATGGTTTTATAATTAAGTAAAAATTGCGTCTGTCGTTTCAGAAACACATATTGAACCTTTTGAGTCAAAAGCATGGAAGCGATTTGGAATATGTGAGTAAAGATCCAATCATATATGGAGACTACCGTAACACTCTACGGCCATCTGAGGCTAGGCTATATGAAGATCTGGGTGATTATAGCAATATTAAAATCTTGTTTGAAGAGATTCTTGAGGAATACAATACAACCAACAAAAAAATGACATTAGTGATGTTTGATGATGCCCTAGAGCATGTTACACGCATCCACAGGATTATGCGCCTAGATCAAGTAAGTAACTCTTTGGGATTATGCACTTTTGAGCAGGATATGATCTTTAATTACGTCATTCTCATATTTTTCAGGGAAACGCCCTCTTGGTGGGAGTTGGTGGGAGTGGGAAAAAGAGTTTGTCTAAGCTAGCTGCATTTACAGCTGGCTGTAAGGTTTTTGAGATCACGCTTGCCCGTGGTTACAATGAAGAAACATTCCGGGAGGACCTGAAAAAACTGTACAGCCTATTGGGAGTGGAGAATAGTCGTGTGGTTTTTCTTTTCACAGATGCTCATGTGGTGGATGAAGGTTTCTTAGAGCTAGTCAATAACATGCTCACTTCTGGCATGGTACCAGCTCTTTTTAAAGAAGATGAAAAGGATGCACTTATTGGCCAGGTATAGCTAATCATTATAGGTTGGGACGAGATCAATTACATGATGCCTTTTAATCAATACATATATTAATATTATTATTATATTAGTCAGCAGTATTCTGTAAAATCCCACAAAAAAAACCTGTTCTGTGATGGAGTCATTTTCTGTCAGTAGCAATTGTCGTTAAATAATTATCTAATGAAGTATGCTGATGAGGAAAATTAAAATTATTGCTTTTAAATTGTAGATAAGAGACCAAGTAACAGCTGATGGTATTGTTGACACAAAGGAGAATTGCTGGAGCTACTTCATCAAAAGATGTCGTAGCAATCTCCATGTTGTATTGGCCATGTCACCAGTTGGTGACATGCTCCGAACTCGTTGCCGCAACTTTCCTGGAATGGTAAATATTTAAGGAAACAAGAAATTTTCTTTGTCACTTGACGTAAAGGAATAAAACAAGTGTTTGTGAATTCAACCTACAAAAATAGAAGATCAAGCTATGAAACTGGAAATTATTTACTAGCAGTATTTAATTCTTTTCAATAAATGATGATAAACAGGTAAATAATTGTGTTATTGATTGGCTCACCACATGGCCGGAGGAGGCCTTGCACTCAGTTGCGTCAGTATTTTTGGATGAAGTTGATATTCCTAACTCCATGAGAGAATCTATTGTCAAACACATGGTTATGGTTCATACAACAGTTTCCTCGCAATCAATTGAATTCAAACAGAAACTTAGACGGCATAATTATGTGACTCCCAAAAATTTTCTAGATTTCATTATGAATTATCGTGATTCCCTTGCTAGCTGTCGTAAAAATAACTCTGATATGTCTGCAAGACTTTCCGGAGGACTTGGAAAACTTATCCAAGCTAAGCAAGAAGTGGCAGAAATGCAGGTATGTGCTTCTACTGTCTGGCATCAAGCATAAGATTGATAATAAATTATCCTTAAAATAAGTGGTTATTCTTTTAGGTCACCCTTGCTGAAGCAAAAATTATTGTTGATGCAAAGACCACCGAATGCAATCAATTACTCGATGTAATCAGGTAATACTAGTCACATCTTAAATTTCTTAAGTTTCTTTTCTTGTCATCTCAAGGATGTTTTTTAAATTGACATGTCTTCTCTTAACCTAAGTTACCAATCGTAGAAGTGACTATCTAGCTCGGGGAATGTTCCTTCTTTCTTTGTTTAAAATGAGTCACATGCAGTGCCAAGTCTAGACTTCATAACTTCAGGCATAAGAAGTTATTTCAATTGGATGTCCCATGAATGTGTTCTAATGTCACCCAACACATAATAGGATAGGAAGAAGCTTGGGATAGTAACTGGGGTTGGTAATCCAATGGCTATCTTAATATCTCAAATAGCATCCTATGGTCAGGATGTTAACCATAGCTGAATTATATTAGGATGCGTTGACATAGCATCTTATGGTCAACATGTCAACCATAAACCCTAAGGTTAAAGAATATACGGAAACAAAATATTTTTAATAAAATGTAGTTCTGTAGATTATTGCTAGGAAGTATCATGTAATAACAGGAGCTTGATATCTGAAATGCAGCCGGAGTACAGCAGAGGTGCAATTGAAACAGAATTTTGCACAAGAAAAGCAGGCAGATCTTGAGAGACAAAGTGAAGTGATTGGCAGAGAAAAGGTAGAAGCTGAGCAGGCTTTGGTAGAAGCACTTCCAGCTCTAGAGGCAGCAGCAGAGGCATTGAACAATCTTAAGAAGGATGAAATCACAGAGATCCGATCATTTGCCAAGCCTCACATACTTGTCCAAAAGGTTCTTAAATTTGGAAACTGTTCTTAGACCACATAGCTACATGCTGATCAGATAAGTGAGCTCAAATATTATGGTATGATTATCAGGTTTGTGAATGCGTAGTAATACTAAGGGGTATTAAAGACGTGTCTTGGAAAGGTGCAAAGGCGATGATGGCAGATAATCGTTTTTTAGCAACTTTAATGGAATTTGATAAAGATGCAATAACTGACAAGCAGGTTGTATCTTAATTCAAAATGGCAATTCTTCTTCTGTTTCACTATAGAATGGGACATAAACCTATCCTGTTTGCTATTCATGCTCATGCTCAAAAAATAATGAACGATAGTAGCATGCTTTTGAAATTTATTTTCTGAGATAGTCAATATCTATTTTATGTATCAGATTAAAGCTCTAAAGGAATATTTCAAAGATCCAAAGCTCACGATAGATGAATTGATGAATATATCAACAGCTGGGGCTGGACTTTTGCGTTGGGTATTGGCAATGATGAATTATAACAATATTGCAAAAGTTGTACAACCAAAACGTTTAGCTGTAGCTACGGCTGAGAAAAATCTCAAAAATGCAATGAATGAGCTGGAAAAGATTCAGGAAGAGGTAAATATTTCTGGAGAGAAAACACTATCACATTATAATGGCTAAAATTGACAGTAAGGTGATGCAAATTGTTCCAGATACAAGACTTATCAAAGCAACTGGGAGTTTTAAGAACTCAATTTGAAGCAAGCACTGCAGAACAGCAAGATTTGAAGAAAAAAGCAGACCTCATGGAAAAGCGGCTTGATGCAGCCTCACGGCTTATTGAAGGTTTGGCATCTGAGCACGAAAGATGGTCAAAGGAAGTGGAGGAACTTTGTATCTCTCGTGAGAAACTTCTTGGAGACTGTTTGATTAGCTCAGCTTTCTTGAGGTACACAAAAAGTGTAAAATGTAGAGATAATAACATTGTGATACAATATTAATTTCTGTCACTGGATGCATTTCAGCTATGTTGGGGCATTCACAATAGACTTTCGAACACGGATGATACAAGATATATGGCTTGTTAATTTACGAATGAATGAGATCCCAGTCACCACTCCATTTCGATTGGAAGCATTGTTGACAGATGAAGTTGAAATCAGTAGATGGGTTAGTCAAGGGCTTCCATCTAACGAGCTCTCCATACAAAATGGCATCCTCACGACACGAGCATCAAGGTTTCCTTTATGCATCGATCCTCAAATGCAGGTGAGCACTCATTTACGTTCAAAACATACCTTCAAATTGTGGTTCTAACTGTCAATGCGTTAGTATCTATCAACATAAGGCCTTTGTCGTTTTGCTAAAAAGAAAGATTTAGGTTTTTCAAGTGGCTGAAATTTCCTGTGCTACCAAATGAGATATTACATCTTAGGTTGTTCTCTCCTGATTGAGAACAACAAACTAACTAGTGTAGCTAGTTTAGTGCTGATTTTCTTATTGCCACCACTGAGTATATGAACAGCCACATGATGGACATTGAAGCAATTCATGGATATAGTCTTTCAGTTTTAATCTAATCGCACTCTAATGACAGAAAATTTCCTTGCACACTTTCTATGTCCTACTAATACAAATTTGTATCTTGTTAGAAAAGAAAAACAAAAAAAGTAAAAAACTAGTAACGACTGAAGAATGGTGGTTATCAGCACACTCAAGGTCAAGAGTGAATTTTTAGTGGTCCTCCACATGACAACAATCAAGTTATAAATCATGCCAATAGTGTTGAAAATTTGCCTTTGAACGTTCTCCCAATATTGGCTGATCCAAAAACTGGGAGACCTCTGAAGCAGGAAAAGGGCTATCAATCATGAGGATGGTTGCCTGTAGCCGTAGAAAATAAAGGTGCCAATTTCCTGGTCCAGGTGAATGGGATCTATATTTCTGAAATTTTGCTATTGCCTGATGTCTCGTTTGTACACGTCCATTGACTTATAACACGAGACTGAGGAATAGAACTACATGATGGTTCTTTGTCGACGAGCTTTTGTGGTGGTATAGTTGTCCAACAACTTCTCCCTACATCGTGTCAAGTTCTAGAAAAAACAGTTCCAAGCGTTGTTGATCTCCAAATGCCAATTTGTTCTCTGTGTCTTTCTTGGAAACAAAGGACGATATACAAACATCGCCATTTGAGATCTAATAGGAGATTACGTCTCAAGTCATCTTTTTTGAACATTAGGAAACCAATATAAGTGTAATTAAATGAAAGTTACTAAAGGATGTTGTATATACAAATCTGTTGACGGAAAGGTTGAAAGACCATGGTCCATATGGTTAATGTCTTTGTGCTGGAGAAGTTGCTATTGTGAGCTTCGTTGTGCTTGGGACCCTATTTGTGTAATCCTTGATTGACTTATAGTACCCCCCATAAATCTGATTTCAAGGCAAACTGAATATATGTCACTTAATTTTAGGAAAACAGAAATTGTCTTTGTGAATTTAAGGTATTTCTCACTACATTTCAACGATATGCAGGCAATTAACTGGATAAAGAAAAAGGAAGGAAAACTACTTGAAGGACGAATCAAGACTTTTAACGATGCAGACTTCCTGAAGCAACTCGAATTAGCAGTTCAATATGGATTTCCATTTATGTTTGAAAATGTGGATGAGTATATTGACCCAGTCATCGATCCAGTGCTCGAAAGGGCAACAACATCGTTGCCAGGGGGACGCAAAACTGTGAAACTCGGTGATAAAGATGTTGAATGGGTAAAGCTATTTTCCATTATCTTGCATAAATGAGTAATGTTTGATTGTCAATTGACGGTTTTCTTTTTCATCGAGGGGGGTAGTATAGATGTTAAACACAGATATCCTTCATCAATACCAATGTGATTGATATTCCATGTTTTCAGGATGACAATTTCCGACTCTATCTAATTTCGAAACTGCCAAATCCTCATTATGGGCCAGAAATATCCGGGAAGACGATGATAATCAATTATGCAGTCACAGAACAAGGATTGCAGGCACAGCTACTAAATGAAACAGTAAGAACAACTCAAGAATAAGAATGTCTTTTATTTAATCTCGAGCAAGCCTTTTGTGAATACATCATAAACTATATTTGAACTTGAGGGAAATAAATCTCTGCTTCACCTTTAATGTTTCGAAGGTCAAACATGAAAGGCCAGACTTGGAAGAACAACGTGAAATACTGATAAGAGAGAGTAGTGATAACAAAAGTCTACTGAAGACCCTAGAGGATACGCTTTTACGAGTATGTTTCTTAGCATGTGACAATGGCATCGATGAATGCATCATATGCACGAAATGACGATATTCTTGAAATTTTCTATGCAGGAACTAAGTAATTCTACAGGAAATATACTAGATAATGAAGAGCTATTGACAACTTTGGAAGGTGCAAAATCAAAAGCATCTGAAATCTCTCAAAAGCTAGTGCTTGCACGCGAAACAGCCAAAGAGATTGAGCAGGTAGACTGTTTGAAATTTTCTGCTATCATATGACAAACTAATGTTACAATTTTGACGCCAAAAACTTTAACAGCTCAATGTTTTATGCAGCTACGACTCCGCTATTCTCCTGCAGCTAAAAGGGGGACTATTCTTTTCTTCGTTATGTCCTCACTATCTGCAATCAATAATATGTATGAGTATTCCCTCTCCTCCTTCCTTCAAACATTTCAAATATCGCTTGAGACAAGTAAACAGGATCCAACACTTGAAGGTCGATTGCGGAACATTGTGGATGCCCTCACTTTTGATGTGTACAATTATACGTGCACTGGGCTGTTCGAAAAACATAAGCTGATGCTTTCCTTCCAGATGACAATTAGCATTGCAGATGGTGAAAGCCTTCTCAATCGGCAGCATTTGGAGTTCTTCTTGAAAGGAAACCTATCTTTAGAGAAAGCCCAAAAACCAAAACCATATGACTGGATCCCCGACCAAGGCTGGAAAGACATAGTGCAGATGATAACCCTAGGTCCACAGTTTGTTATGGTCACAGAACACCTAGAAAACAATGAATCTAGTTGGAGAACATGGTATGAACAGGAAAAACCAGAAGAATCCCCCCTTCCTGGAGGACTAAGCGAAAAACTGAAGACCTTCGAACAATTGCTTGTACTTCGCTGTTTTCGAATCGATAGGATCACTGTTGCTCTTACGGTAATGAACTACACAAACATAGGTTTATTTTTTCAAATATGAATGAAGATATTATGGATTTGAATACAAATTATATAAAGATTCATAAAAAATCCTATAAACATATTTCATAAAAAATCCTATAAACATATTTCATAAAAAATCCTATAAACATATTTCATAAAATATGGGAAGTTTATGATTCTAGTAGTGTTTCAAAAGAACGAAATTTTCTGCGTCCTTAGTAGAGTTCTTATTCTTTTTGGAGTGGAAGTGATGAGAACCAATGAGACATGTTGTCCAAATCAAGTTGAAAATTATTTATAAACATGGCAAATCTGAAAACAGGGATGGGAACATGCATAAGAACAGAAGCAAGGTCTCTTAGGAGGATTGTTCTTAGTTATGTCACCTCTACCATGAATGATATAAGATGGTGTGGTGTCTTGTCGCTGTTCTCTGTAGTTTCCGATTTTTTGCACATACAATGGTCAAGTAATTTCCTATTCTTCTCAAGGCTTGTATAAGAGATTTTGGAGGTGGAGATTTCAGTCCCTTGTTTTAGAGATTATTCTAGTAGCATTTCGTTGTCCTTCTAACATTGTGGTGAGCAAAGTGGTTTGAAGACTATCTATCAAACTTTTTAAGACAGAATACATGGAGTTAGTGTTGGGTCTCTGAATGTTAAAGACTTTTCAATGCCTATTCTGAGGGTGTCATAGATATACTTCTGGGGTGTTACTTCCACGAAATGTGATCGATTCACTTTCAAATATTTGAACTGAACTTGACACTATTCATAAGGAGATTACAGTAGCACTAACATTCATGATATATAGCTTACTTCGTTTTATCATTTTTTCTTCTGCAGAAATATGTGATGGAACAACTAGGTGAAAAATATGTTACTCCACCAATGCTGGACTACCAAAATATCCATAGGCAGAGTTCTCCTTTTACTCCTGTTGTCTTTATTCTTAGCCCAGGAGCAGATCCAGCATTTGATGTCTTCAAGCTAGGTGAGGAAATGGGGTTCAAAGCAGGTACAAAACTCAAATATATGGCACTTGGTCAAGGAATGGGACCAAAAGCCCAAGAGACTCTTGAAGGTGGTGCTGCACGAGGTCTTTGGGTGATGTTACAAAATTGCCACCTGCTTCCTTCATGGCTTAAAACTCTAGAAAAAATATTAGAAAAGCTTCAAAAACCACACGTCGACTTCAGACTCTGGTTGACCACAGAACCAACCTCTGTTTTCCCGCTTGGAGTGTTACAAAGAAGCCTGAAAGTAGTAACAGAACCTCCAAATGGACTCAAGTTGAACATGAGATCTTCATATGCCAAAATCAGTGATGAGATGCTTTCGGATTGCCCTCATTGGGCTTTTCGCACTCAGGTACCTAGAAAATTATCAAATTCTGTAATTAAGCTATAATGACTTGAAAATTTGAGCACTGAAAATATTTTTTGTTCGATTTGATACATGAGCTATAAAGATAATTGGATAGGTTGCTAGTTGACCCGGAACGCTAGCAGTAATGCATAAATTTTTAGTGTCAAGCGAGTTGAAATTGCCATCTGGAATAAATTTTATCACAGCTTTTAAAGATTGTACAAGAAATCTCATAACTCGACTTTAGAGGAGAAGCCTTTCCAACAAAAAGAAAGCTGCAATAAAGAGCTCTGAAATAGAATCATTTATATGTGTTATACTTTTTGAAAGTTACTAATAGGGCCATCTCTTGCTCCTTGCCAGCATATTTTCTACAGCTGTAGCCAGATCTTGTGACAATTTACAATTGAACTTTTATCAGTTTGACATGTCTATTTTAATTTACACATGCCATATGTCAAATTATAAACTTATAAAATCAGGAGAACCTTTTATGCACATCCCATTCTGTGGTATGGATGCTGAATGATTATAGCAAAGTGGATCATTGTCATTCGTAATGTCCTCAAATAACCCTATATTGATTACAAATCATGCAAATGAACTTCATAGCTAATGCTCATACGTGCATCTTGCCTCTGCATAGGTTTATGTCTTGACATTTTTCCATGCGGTGGTACAAGAGCGTCGCAAATACGGTAGGCTTGGATGGAATGTACCCTATGATTTTAATGAGACAGATTTACGAATCAGGTCACCTTCTATAACTTTTCATTTTAATATTACATCATTTAATAAATGGGAGTTATACTGCGTTTATGTAGCTTCTCATGTTTCACAAATATCTCGGAAGTTGTCTCCTTACCTCTTTTGTGATCTTTCATATACAGTCTACTATTGATTGCAACATACCTGCAAAAAACTTGGGATAATAAGGACGACACTATTCCATGGGGTACTCTCAGATATCTTATTGGTGAAGCTATGTATGGCGGTCGTGTTTCAGATTCTTTTGACCGAAGAATATTGAAGACCTATTTGGAGGAGTATCTTGGTGATTTCCTTTTTGATCCATACCACCCTTTTGCATTCTTTACTGGATCAGAGGGAACTGTATATAAGGTTCCTGATGCTGGTCCCAAGGAAAATTATACCTCTTACATAGATTCTCTACCCTTGGTTCAAACACCTGAGGTCTTTGGTCTGCATGCAAATGCTGACATCAGCTATTACACGATCACAACGAAAACACTATGGAGAGACTTGGTAAGCCTGCAACCCCAGGGAGGAGACAATCAAGGAGGCCTTCGAAGAGAGGAAGCTATTTCTAGCATTGCGGTTGACCTATTGGCAAAGCTTCCTAAACCGTTTGACCTTCCAAAAATAAAGAAAGAAATGGGAACACCAACTCCAGTCCAGGTGTGCATCTCCACTGCATTCATATAAATTGAAATTAAAATTTCTTCTTACAAGTTTAGCAGTGCTTATGGAAAACAATTCCACAGGTGGTATTATTACAAGAGCTAGAAAGGTGGAACAAATTAGTAATATGCATGGAAGAGAGTCTATATAAGCTGAAGAAAGCATTGGCAGGAGAAATCGGCATGAGTAGAGATCTTGATGATTTATCAAGTGCGCTTTACAATGGCCAACTTCCAGCTTTATGGAGAAAATTAACTCCACAGGTACCTCTCTTTGATTTTTACTTTTAAGGAACACAGCTTAGTGTTAACTGTACAGCAACCATATGGATCTTTGTCTTTGATTCCTTATATCATCTATGTGAGGCCAATGATAGAAATTAATCCGTTATGAATCCTGATCAAATTCTACTCGGGGAAAAGTATGGTTGTTCGTAATCTAAAGAATTTATTCTTGCAAAAAAATGAAACAGACTTCTAAATTAAACAGTCTATTCACAGACTGAAAAAATGCTCTCTCCATGGATAACTTGGCTGCTCCGGAGATATGCTCAATACAAAATTTGGGTTGAAAATGGTGAACCAAAAGTCATGTGGCTGTCAGGTCTCCACATTCCCGAGACTTACATTGCTGCACTAGTTCAAACAGCATGTCGAGATTGTGGCTGGCCTCTGGATAAATCCACTATATATACCAAAGTAAGCTTTCTTATGTTTTTTCTCCTTTTTACCTGTGAAAACCCCCAAAGCATACAGTTTCTCATGAGCTGAAGTACACAAATTTTCTATGTTTTCTTCTTATCTCTTCTGTTTGAACATGCTTTTTTGAATTTCTTAAAGAAAATAGCGATTGGCCCCTACTTCATTGTTAACGATCGGAAATAATGACAAAACCCTAGACTCTAACCAGTTCGATTTAGGTTCAGGATTGAGCATATGGGCAAAGGAATGGCTGCCATTGATTTAGACAAGCAGGTTTTCAAAAGGAGAACATAACTTTAAGTCGCTCAGCTAACTGCTGAGTCCTGCTTTCTTTCTGGAAAGCCTTGTGTACATTGCTCAAGCAGCATCCCAGTAGGTATGCTCTATACTGAGTGCCATGAAATATGTACGATCTCCAAAGGCCCAATTTGCATGGTTGGAGAAAAACAAGGATGCCCATCTCACGAGGTCTTATACTGATGAGATAAGAAATCATGCTGAGGTTTGACAGCATGCTTAGTGGAGATATCTCATACGTAGAGGACCTACCTGGAGTATGGGAGGCTGCGTAGTGGACTTTGTTGTGGATATGCAGCTGTTGGTGCTGAAGATCACGTTCATATGCATCTGTAGTCCCTTCCCTACAGCTATGAACTAATTTGTGGTTATTCGGTGCACTGTTAACTCAGCTGTTTGCTTTGTGTTTTGGGCTTTCTTGTGGATATGCAGCACTTAGTGCTGCAGTTCACAAACTGTGGATTGTCCCCAGTATCAAATTGACGAGTATCATGTACCCTAATTATTGGATTGTCCCCAGTTGACCGTGAATAAAAGGACATAGATTCACTCTGGAACATCTATTGATAGCAAGATTGTCCATTATGAGGCTCTCCTTTTAGACAAATCAATCCGTTATGAGCAGCTCCGACCTTGTGAAATCAATGAGAGATTGAAAGAGAAAAACATGCTAATAGGCCAATCAGATAAATGCCATCATAGAATGGAAGCATAATATTTCTATCTTTTCCATCGCGCCTTTTGTAATGAAAGACGGGAGAAATAACATTGTTTCTTTACTTATGTGACACTAAAGAGTGATGGTGGCGTGAACTGTTCTTTCTAGAATCAAGAGACACAACGAAGAGCACATTACCAAAGAATCATCACAAAGCTCTTTATCTCCATTCTATCTCATAAAGCATGTCAATCCAAATGAGGATCTTTTGAGGAACCTTACATGTATATCCAGTTATATCCAGTCGCACTAATATTTTGGTTTATTCACAGGATGACACAACAATTTAACACAAGATGCAACCTTTTGTTTGTTCTTAGAGGCTATTTTTATGCTTAAACTATGCAAATTCATCTTTCTTTCTTTCTTTCTGCACAAGAGATTGTTAAGAACGTGATTTTTTTTCTTACTTCACCTTTCCTGTAGATGTCTAAATAGACCTCTATTAATAAGCAGGTGGTTCTGTGTATCCCATTTTAAACTATACCACTATCCATGGGCAGATTACTCATTTTCAGCTTGTTATGATTTGCTTTCTACATGGGTTTTTTTTCTTCCTTTCACATATATTTTCATCTTTTCTCCTTCTACATTCGGATTTGATTAATTTTACCACTCTGTGAGCAGGTTACTAAGTTTGTACATGAATCGGAAGTGAAAGAAAAACCAAAACATGGATGCTACATAACAGGGCTGTACTTGGAAGGAGCCGACTGGGATTTAAACAAATCAGAGCTCAAGTACCAGGTACTCTCTCTTAACAAATATTAAGTCAAGCTGAAACCGAGATTTCCAACCGTTGTAGATCTTAATTCTTCACTGTCAGACTATATTCCGTGACAACTGAGCTGAATGTCAAAAACAGTAGCTTATGCTCCAATCTCCTACTGGAGTAAATTTCTGAAATAGCATGTCAGTCAAGTGTACAGATTAAAACGCTTACTGGAGTAAATTTCTGAAATATCAGTGTAGAGATTTACAGAGCAACCAAAGTAAAAAATATTGGAATAGTATGGTAGCATGTAGACTGAAATTCTGTACAGAGAACTGAACCAAACGATTGAAGCAATGGAAATTCCGCACAATCAGATGTTCAAACCAAATTCTTGGAATAGGCCATGAAACGTAGGTCTTAAAAGATCCTGGTTGCCTGAAGATCTGCTTCTTTTCCACCTTTCTCTTTCCACCACAGAGTGCAAGGAATGTGTAGGCTGGGAAATTCTATCCATATTTGGAATCCTTGAAATGCGATGTATTCTGATCACCAGATTCTGTCGAATTTTTAACTAATGGAGGGGGACCCTTTTCTTGTAGAAGGAAAAGAATGAACGATAAATCCTGTTCCTTCCATCACATGAACTTCTTTGTGGTGTTGCTCCCTGACAGAACCCAAAGCAACTGGTAGTGGAGCTTCCATTGCTGCAGATCATCCCTGTAGAGGCAACTAAAATCAAGCTGCAAAATACGTTCAAGACCCCGGTGTACGTGACGCAATCACGCAGGAATGCAATGGGAGTGGGACTAGTGTTGGAGGCAGACTTGGCAACAAGCCAGCATGCATCACACTGGATCCTTCAAGGAGTAGCCCTCTGCCTCAACATCGACCAGTGACCATATGTATAATACAAAAATCATTCCTCTTCATCTTCTCTCTGCTGCTGGTTGCTGCTGCTGGTTGCCGCTGCTGGTTGCTGCTTGTACACACTTTGGATCAGGTTCCCTTCTCTGAGTTGATGAAATCTGGCAATCCTATTTGGATGCTCATCCAGGTCAAATCCAAATATGTTCAGCTGCTGAACATTGTTCAAGATTGCATGCAATTTTTGCCGTGTATTCGATCGATAGGCAAGCTCAAGGGCATTCGACCCAAGGTGCATCCGAAGACCATGGCATCGACCCAAAGATGCATCCGAAGGTGAGTCAAGCAAGGCATTGACCAAATATGGACCAAATGAAGGTGAAGGCATTGAGCCAAGATGAATCTTAAGCTCACCTAGGTCAAGGCATTGACCCAATGTCTCTAAAGCTCACCTAGGTCAAGGCATTGACCCAAGATGTATCTTAAGCTCACCAGGTATGTATCGTAAGGTCACCAAGGTCAAGGCATTGACACGGTATGTACCCTAAGGTCACCAAGGTCAAGGTCATTGACCCACACTATGTATCTTAAGGTCCAACTAGGTTTAACAAGGCCTTTGGGCCAATATGTGCCTTAAGTTCGAGGCCATTGATTTGGTATGTATCTTGAGGTCACTTAAGTCAAGGACATTGCCCTAATCTGTAACCCCAAGGTCAAGGCTTTGAACAACTGCCTTATAGATAGATTGGGTCATTGTATATTGGCTAATGATGATATTATATTTGTATGGTCGGTCATGAATGTGAGAACATCAAAATATATTGCATCGGAATTGTCGTTATAGTTCAAGCTTCTGAACCAATCACACATGGACACGAAACAAAAAGATATTGACGAGTTTAGAGGCTACGAAAGCTCATGCACACCGACAAGCCATGCCGGATGCAAAGACATGGGTAAAAAGGCCATGAAATCCGAGATGGGGTTGTTACTTGTTACAAAACAAGAGTTGCTTGATTTGTGTGTTTGTTATTAAAACACATCAACATTATGTTTGGCATCCAGAAAAAATTAGAGTAACCATAGTCTCTCGTTTGGAGCGATTGTTCGCCCGAAAGCTTTCGTCCACCTAAAAAGACACGAAACCAAACGCACGAAAATGATGTGGAACATGCACGAAAAACAACAGAAAATCACGATCGACCTCCTCCCATAATAATATATCTATACTTCCTGATTGTCGTAGTATCTGCTAGTTTCATTCAATTGGGAATCTTCACCGGATTCAATTTGTACCTGCAGAATTTTGTTTGGTCTTTCTTATTGCAACCTTTTTTCTTCGTATGAAGCCACGGGCTAACAATGATTCTTGTGGCGGCGTTTGCTCTCTATTCTTTTTTGTTTTTTTGTTTCTTGTAAGGGCAGTTTTTTTTTTTCTCACATTCTTGATTCCTCCTCCTCCCTACCTCACAATATGTTCTACTCAGTCTTGCCTTGTCGTGTACTTTGGTTGAATGGTCAGTTTGATCCCATCTCCAACACCAAACCCAATCAGTATATTATCAATATTTGTTTGATTTCAAGCATTGGCCTCAAGAAAAGCCCTCATAATGCAATATGGTCCTTGATTTAACAAAGTCCAGTGACATCCCTTTAAAATCCCTTGGACTATCTTGCGCTCATCTAACAATAGAATCAAGCTTTCGATGGTCCAACAATAGTTTACACAGAGAACATCTACCTGATTCTCGATTGTAGGATCACATGCTCGATCTTTCGACTCATCAAACAATTACAATTTTTACATCTTCAAATCAACAATTATAATTTCCTATGTGAGTTTGTAACATGCATGATTAAAAGCACATGTAGATAGGTCACCATGTTGGATATATAAGCCACTGTGTTTTTTATTTCCTTCACCGTTAGGTGGGTGGGTGGAATATTTTCTATGGCATTGAAGTATTTCTTGGTTTTTTATTGGTTTTTCCTATTAAATAATTGAGAAGGATATTTCAATAAATAAATGGAAAAACATGCATGATCTAAACCAAAGCATTTAGTAAATAGGAACATAAGAAGCTTTGGATAATTCACTAATTCATTGATGCTTCACGAGGATTCAATAATTTCTTCAAATTTCTCTTTTCCACACGTTGATAAAGATTTTGAATGCATTAAAACTCATGCATATCAAGGTTTGGGATTCATTCTCCTTAGATACCCAATCATCCTCAAACAACTTTAAATCCATGCCTGTTGATTTCCAAGAAGCAAGCTAGAGGATCAAGAGACTTTCTATGGAGTTCTTTAAAATTTTGAAACCTCACTTTCTCTAATTATATAGGGATCCTATAAGACAAGGTTATAAGAGAGTCCTAGTTAGTTTCGTTTCACAAGATTAGAGCATTTTGCCAGAGTTATTAATAGCACGCAAGTGCGGTTAATGAATTGGTGTAGGGTTAGCAATACTGTATGAAAGTTTTTAAGGTTGATGCCGGGGTTAATATATTGTTAGGGTTTAGGCGTTAGGCTAATATATATATTCATATAAGGTTAAGGAGGGAGGGCCAGTGTATCGGTAAAGCAAGGTTAGGCAGGTTACTAATCCTCATGCGGGTTGGTTTACGTTGTCGCGTTGTTCCGCGCGTGCTGTCGAAAGGGGCGGGACCACCGGGGTCCTGGACCAAGGAATGTAGGAGAGAGAGGGAGAGAGAGAGAGAGAGAAAGCTGAAAGACAGCTGACACAGAGATCCAAGGAAACACAGTTTGCAAGAAGGCCCAAGATGTTACAGAAGGAGAGATACACGGCGGCTGCGAGATGGAGACCTGTCGGGAGCACACGGGCGTCCCGCGG
>JBBBWG010030831.1:17185-47340 GCA_037176905.1 Azolla pinnata | reverse complement strand
AAATTTAGGCAAATTATCTCTGACATAAATAGAAGTGATAAACGATTTCCATTTATCATCTTCTCTTAAACCATTCATACAGAAAACAACAAGGTCATCATCATCCACAAGAGACACAATCAAGGACAAAGCATCTCAAATATCTTTTAATTTCAATACATAATCATTCACTGTTACTTACGGGGACTTTTTAACGTTATTAAGCTCATTTTTTAACTGAATTTTTCTGGCTTTTGTTGTTAATGTATACAGATTTTCAAGAATTTCCCATACTTCTTTCAAAGTCTCTAATTCTTGTATATGACCAATCATGGAATTTGAAATATTTTGCGACAAAATAAACATTACCATTTTGTCCTTCTCGTTCCATTGATTCAAGGCTTTGTTCTCAGCATGTGTTGGAGTTGATCCTGCGATACTTGGCTTCGCTTCTGTACTCGAAACGTATCCCCACAAGTTTTTCCCAATCAAGTAATTCTTGATTCTGAATCTCCAAGGCTGGTAATTATTTTTGTCAAGCTTCTCAATTTGCGATGATAGATCAGCCATCTACTACAATGAGGAAGATAAACAATTGAGGAAGATAGAGGTATGTATTCAGGTTTTGATACCAAATGATACGAGAATGCCTCACAGAAATAGGTTGTTTGGACAAGGAAGACAGCTTATAACATTAAACTTGAAATGAGGAATAGATCAGACTGGAGAGCTATACTTGTGATGGCTTAAACTTCATAGAAAACTAGCATTACATGGACTTAAATGAAGTAAACTAATCAGAGAAGATTATTGTAATCATACATCCTCTATATATTTACAATGGCCACAAAAGCCTTCTTTTATAGTAGAAGAAAATAGAAATAAAACTGAATCTTAGCCGAGATGAAAAACATCACCGCCATACCAAATCTAGTAACTTGGTTTGAGTTTTTTCCCTTCAGCCGAATATTTGATTGTTTCCTCTTTGCCGTTGCTCGATTATGGGCGTTTTTCTACTGTCGTCGCTCCCTTCTTTCAAATTTTCTTCTTCATATAATTTATGGTTTTAATAAACTTTTTCGTGTTTATAATTATACCCCTGCAAAAATATATTGATACTTCTGCCCTCTTAGTTGAGCCTATCTTTTCTAACAAAAGGTACACACAAATACGAAGGAGCTTAGTACCTCTGTACAGCAAGAAAGAGCTAAGCAAAACAAAGAAGAGCTAAGCTAGGAAGCAAACATCTCTCACAGGACAGGAAGCAAACATCTCTCAGCAGATGATGAGGGGACTATAGCCACAACTAAATGAATCAATCTCAAAGGATTGAATTACACTTAACAAATGTCATTCATCAATATGTGCAATATAGGGAAGGGAGCATATTTCATAATCAGGGACAACTGACAAAGTGGGCAGTGCACAAATCATTTCCTGTGCTACTTACTGCTACAACTGAATGAATCAACAACTGAATGAATCAAGCAAGCAAGCCCAGGGAAGGCAAAAAGATCGTCAGAGAGAATCCACTGATTCACTAGCACAGATCAGTTGCCATTCTACCTCCTCCTGCAACTCCATGAATCAAGCAAAAAGCAAGCACAAAAGAAAGGCAAAGATCATCAAGTAGAATCCATTCTGCCTCCTCCTGCAACTCCATGAATCAAGCAAAAGCCAAGCACAAGAAAGGCAAAGATCATCAAGTAGAATCCACTGATTCCCACTGATTCAATGCACAAACCAGTTGCCAATTCTGGAATGCTGGATTTCAAGCAGAGGAAATCCAAGATCACCATAAAGATTCTGTCGATTCACTGCACAAAATCAATTGCAATTCTACTACTTCAAAGATTTATTTTGTGTGGGGGTGCGCCTGTGTTGACCTCAGAGGCAGTGCAAGACTGAGGCAACGCACGCAGCTCCCATGGCACAGCAAGCTGCATCATGAAGAGGAGCTGCCCCCATGAGAAAAATTCGGTTAATATCATGTGACCTGATAGGCCACGTATCAGATATTAAACTGATAAGAACAGATACTACACTTGATCTTAGCCAAAAGGCCGAGAAAGGTATGATTTCCTTAGAGCCAGCCGGCCTCTTTCTAGCCCAGATCTTCTTCTTCCTCAGCATGTGGGATAACTAAACGGTTGCTGTTTGTATTCACTGGATGAGAAGTATTGGTTGGTGTAAAGAAAAGCACAGGCCTGGTTTTGTAAATTCATACCTGGTAGCTGAGCAGTTGGATCAACTACCTCTCTACAGTGGTGAGAAGAAGAAGCACGTGGTAGGTAACAGGAATCTTCGTCGTTGTAGTGATCGGAACCACCATCCCTTGGCTCCTCTTCACTTCACCCGAGGTATTGCCCCCTTTTGCTCTCATGCATTGATTGCTGGCTTGGTTTGAATGATCTAGGAGGCATGTGGATATTTGCTCTTATGCATTGATTGCTGGCTTGGTTTGAATGATCTAGGAGGCATGTGGATATTTGCTCTTATGTATTCATTGCTGGCTTGGTTTGAATGATCTAGGAGGCATGTGGATATTTGCTCTTATGCATTGATTGCTGGGTTGGTTTGAATGATCTAGGAGGCATGTGGATATTTGCTCTTATGTATTGATTGCTGGCTTGGTTTGAATGATCTAGGAGGCATGTGGATATTGAAGACAAGAACTGTGTGGTTTTTTTGACTTCTTCCTCTGTGAACTGGTTGGGTTCTTGAGATGTGGTGATGATGACGGTATCTGTTACAATGTTTTTTTTTCCCATATGGAGCACAACAACTTATAGATGCCTTCTAGAATGAACTATGATGATGATGATGATGAATGATGATTGTTGTCCTGGAAGTTCAGTAACTTTGATTTTGAGAGAGATCAAGATCTATAAATTTCTTCAGTTTGCGTTTAAATATCACACGGAGTGTGTGTTTGTGTGTGTGTGTGTGAGAGAGAGAGAGAGATAGCAAGGTATGTATAATTAAAAGCTTCATATGGGTGGTTATATCCTGTCAACAAACCTAGTATGTGGAAAACATTACATGCGTTCTGCAGATAATGTTCTGTAGGCATAATGTGGGGAAAGTTTCCTTGGGTTCTGGTCGAATTCTGAAAATTATTCAGACTGTAGTTTCTTGGCTTGTGTCTTCTCGAACTCGATTGTGTGTGTGCAAATTCATTCTTAAATATCCTACAAAAAATGTTTTTTCTCTCTACCCATAGCTAATGGCCAATCTACCCTAGCTAACTGCAATTGTTCTATTACTGATCTTAGCCAGTTTGCGTCTCCCAATGTTTCCGCATAATGTGCAGTGTGAATCATTCGAGGCGGTGCAACTTGGGCACCCATATACTAGAAATTCTTTGAAAGTGGGTTAAATATAGCTAGGGGCTCTTCCAACGGTCCCTATTGTGATGATATGATTGCACCATTCTATGCCTTATTCGTGTGCATGGATCTTCCAACCAACATTTGCTTTCATGATTTTCCCTGTGCTTAATCTAACGTGGAGCATTTCCAATCATGCATGTTTTGAAGTACCATGTAATTGATTCCCCATGCCTATAAATGCTACTACATTTTCCGTAGTTGTCTTGTTAAGGGTGGAAAATCTAGAGAACTGATAAAACTGCCCTTATGAGTTTCTCACGATTCCTCTATGTCTTTTCGTCCCTCATGCAGTAGTCAGGGTGGGGTTTCAAACCCTATTTTTTGGCTAAATAATACAATGATTCTACAGGAGCTCACCACATTAAAGAATGTCTAACAACAGCAAGTTAATGGTATAGATTCAACATTTCATGATAGAGATAACTGTAAAAGTGTAAATTCAAAATGATAGTGAGTATAGTGTACCAACAGACTTAGATATACTTATCTAGAGGGGTTTTCTCTCTTGTTATCTCTTTATTCAATCTTCATCAAGGGCATTGATTGCTTCTGATGTATCTCTCCGTTTCATAGTAGATCATTAAGCCATTATTTTCGTCGTATGTTCTCAGCGTTTTCTCAGATCCTGACTAGTAACATTGTGATGTTCACACACAAATACTTGGTGTTGTTGGGGTAAATCTAACTATTGCAAAGAATGGTCCTATCTTTTTGTCCCGTTGTCCATATTGCATGTATCCCATAATTATTTACATTCTCTATTGATGAGTATCTTGTTTGTCAACTCTGTGTTTCATGAACATTGATTACAGACATGCCATCGTATAAACTAAACTTTTTTTTCTAGATTATCTAAAATGGATATTAATGTTTCCTTGCTGCTCTATAACCCATGTTGCAACAAATTTGTCATGCGCTCAGAAAAAGCATTAGTGACTCAGGAAATCTGAAAGAATTAGTGACAATTATTGACTCCAAAGAAGATATTCTTGTCATTTTATCCAAAAAAGCATCAACTGCTCTAGATTGTTGCATCTTAAGCACCGGGATCTAATATCTCTCTTGCTACACTTGGCTATGCTAATCAGAAACATACATTAAAGTATATCTTCTCTAGTAGGTTTCCCACTGGGTTTGAATTCACATTCTCCAAGATCACCTCGCTCTTAGTTGTTCCGGAATGACTCTAGTGATGAATCTCCCCACTTCCATAATTTGCTACCCTGATTTGAACTCCTTAGATATTTACGCTTTCATGAAGAATACAGGTAGGAACATCCAAAGAATCCATTTAACTGCATATCTCCCAAGAATGGTCGTCATGGTCCTTGACAAATAATCAGAGACTATGGCATATATTGAGATTGGTACCTGCAAGAACATTCGTATCATTCTGACCGAGTTATTTAAAAAATATTGGAATTGGTGCCCATGGAACAACTTCAAGGCCGATTTGGATTCACTCTTTAAGACAAGCAAATTATAATACCAGCCACTTCAACTGCATAATCCGATGGTAGATAGAGGATGCATCTGGTCACTTAACAGTTTCTCATTCAACGTGTATCCATCAAAATTCACAAAGTCTTTTCTCAGTCTTCTATCTTACCAATGTGAATGGAGAACCTTGAACATCTCAAAGGCATCTGTGATCTGAACATTAGACAAGATCAAAGAATGGTCTCTCTGAATTCTCCAAGATCACCTTGCACGGAAGTGTTACTCTCTTGTTTGCATTCATATTTATTTTGCCTTCTTGTCTGACCTTGCTTCCCCTTTAACTTAAGATATGACTGGATCATATTTATTATGTGAGAATAGTCCTCGCTTTATGAATGCACCTTTGAATTGTTGAACCTGTTTGACTTCTTCATTCTCTTTCAAAGTAAATCCTTACCTAATTATGTGCAAATGTTTTGTAACCTATTTGCTCCATCTTATTATGTTGCTATTCCATTCTTAGTTAAACTCTCTTCATCAATTTCTAAATCAAATAAACTAGGCAAATCTGCACGGCTGGAAGGGAGTGAGTGAATTGTCCAACAAAAAATGTGGACTTGTGATTGAAGTCAATTTTTTCCAGTTGAACTCTGCATTCTTGTTAGATGGATCATTGCTAAATTCTACTTTGAGTTTATAATTTTGCAAGAAAATTGTAAGTCAAATTGTGTCTTAGGAAAATAGATGCAGAATACCAACTCAACTCGTCATTCGTCATTCTTATTTATTAATGGATCATTGTTAAATGCTGCTTTGTTTGATAAGTTTAATATAATATTTTAAGTCAATATGTCTCTTATGAAAATAGATGTGAAACACATATTGCAGAAAGAATACATCGAGAAGGCAGAACAAGCAGAAAAGGCTCAACAATCTAGATTCTCATCATCAACAACAGCTTGACTGAATTCATTTTTCAGGGTTTTTCTTTGTATTCTACACAACTGCTGAGTCAGAGAACTACACAAGTCTATCGTCACAAACAAGGGAACTTTCAAGATTTAGGAGATGTCTGTGTATTTTCATACCTTAAAAGAACAATAAAGATATAGTCTTGATGCAATCTTTCATATGCAGACACCCTTTTGAGGGATGAGACAAAAAGGTTTGCAAGAAATTGAGTTGCGAGAAAACATGTAATTTAGCATCAAAAGATGTTATAGAATATTTAAAAGTGTTTGCACACATTTTACCTTTCCGAATTGTCATTTGATGTATTTTTGAGTATTTAGTAGGTATTATGGTTTTCTCCACGCAATGAAATTATATGATTCTTAGTCTTGTATACGTTGATAAAATACTGCAAACTACTAAAAATATTTGTTATAATCTTCAGCGCAAGCATGTCACATATCTAATGTACATTATGTAAAATATATACTATACGTATTTGGAAAAACAAGCGTATGTATTGTATATGGAGTATTTAGACATTGTGAAAAATGAGAGGAGAAGGGAACATGGTGACATGAAGAAGATAGAAAAAAGGATCAAATCCAAAACGCGATCTAAGGCATGCCAAAATTCTTATACCTACATGTCAGCTTTGAAATACCATAGATCTCTATCTTCAGCGTCTATTCACTAAGTGAAATTGAACAATACTAATGTTTGAGCAAGATTGGAAATCTTATATCGTGTTCACAAAAGTTAAGAGCTGCAAAAACCCCACAATCACATTATAGTGTCCATTTTAATTCTATGTAAGGATCCATTTTTACCCAATCACAAGATTCTCAACAATGTTGGCCAATAGTGTTGCACATATGCTGGTGTTCATGGACATTCTCAGAAAGAAGAAAGGAGTCGTCAAAACTTTCATATGTAGTAGGATAGTTATCCTTTCTATTCCATGATACGATATCACCTCCCAAATGGTTTTAAACATCCTTTTTACTAGTTTTAAACATCCTTCAGTTTCCCAAATTGCATCATCTTGCTCAACATCAATTGAAGCTGCACCATTCCTAGGTTAGTTGTATCTTTACCCTATAAGATGACCCATATTCTTGATTAAATACTACATCAAATGTGTAATATGCTAAATAATGAGAGATTGAGCCTCATTATGAACTAGTTCAACCAAGCAAAAAGCACAACATTGTGAAGAATCTCTTAGTGAGGCTAGGTTTTATTCATCAATTTCATTATTAACTTCCGAACTATTCTATGATATAGGACACATAATATTTTGGATTAATCTTTTAGAAGTCTTTTGTTTGGGGGTGGTCTATATATTTAAGCATCGTATTCCATTTTATTATTTCTAATCATCTCTAATATAGTTCATCACTACTGGATCCATTTTCTCAAAAGTATTGTTCTTGAAAATATATGTGTGCATACACGTTTTGATGTTTGCTTGGAAGTTTTCACTACGTGGATATTTTTTTGTTATCTATAGAAACAGAGAAGCCATGTAGAAACAGAGAATCACAATTTAAAGAGAGTAATTCTTTTCATACTCAAAAGCATTTGGTGCAATGTGTATACACTTCAAAAAGAAATATAGACATCATGTTTGTGTTCAAATTGAGTAGTACAATTAATTGGGATTTCCGAGCTCATTAAATGAAAAAATGTGCAAATACTATTTAGCTTTGTCTCTAAGTACACTAAATGGGTGCCAAGGAAAGGTATAAGTGTCACATCCTTATATTATATGTAACTTAAAAATGGAATACAAATGGAACAAGTGATTCTCATTGTTTATAAGAAAAACAAAAGTATATCTTAATTAATAATTCTTTTCTTTTACCCTCTCTCTTTACTATAGTTTATTTCGATTTTAACATTCTTGGTATACCTAGAAACTTTGAAGCAAGTCCAATTTAGGAGTAACACCCTTGATATCAACACGATGAATGCAACCTCAAAGAGTGTGATGCCAATGAGAATCATAATCATTGATCATATTATGACGACTACGCAAGTTTACATGTCAAAAATAGAAAGATCTCGAGAATGAATCACAAAATTTTTAGGGTCTATATGTGTTTCTCAAGAAATAATAATATTGAATGTAAATGAAATTTCACATACAAACCAGTGATGTGACATATATAGAAAGTTAGATGTGTTACGATCTTTAAAAATAATCATGTTCTTGATATAAAAATAGTAAATGATATTTTGGTACAATTGATTTATACTTTGAGAGGTAGTATCATGAGATTCATGGTTCTTTAGATACAATTATCAAGCAACATCTAGCTAGCATTTCATGCCAAATGAAAAGATAACCCTTTTTATATTGTGAATAATCATGTACATATATGAAATTATATAACACCTAGGTAGTTATTTCCACCACCCATCATAACATGACAAATTCAACTCTTTGTATAAGTTGTATAGCCGTATCGCCTTCTAACTAATGGTAGGATAATGTTTTGGGTTTTTTACCTGAACGAATTAGTAATAATCTTATAGAAAGGTAATCTAAATTGATATAAGTTATAACTAACACATGAAGAGATCTGCGACGTTGTCCTTCCTCCTTCGGACAAACAACTCCTCCATGTGAATTTAGGAAGGAAATGCTTTTGAACAACCCAAATATCATCATCAACCCTAACACACTCTACCACTCTGTATAGCTTAGTCTAAAAGTAGGTCACACAGCTTCTATATGTGGCAATATGCCAACGTTATAAAATGAGTATCATTTGCCATGGTGACATTTTTTAATACAAAAGAAAAGTAGAAAGAGGACAAAAACTTCTCATGTGAGGGAGGGTGTGGAAAACAAGGCCCATTATAAAGGAACCAAATGTCAGTGGGCTTAGATAAAGCCTTCTCGACTAACCGATTAGTTAGTTTTCACAAATTAACAACTGTAGAAGCTATAATATCATTTAACATTTTGTTTATAAATGTCACTTGTTCTATAGAGTGTTGAACATCAACCACATTTATTGTCTCTTTTAAATTAGATATTTCATACTTCCATTTAGCAATCTTTAGAGGTGTTGTATTCATATCCACATCAATAGAAAGAACCTCATTTGAAGTTTCATCAATATTTCGCATATTCACAAAATGATCTAAAAAGGATTTGTCTTTAGACACAAAGAATTATCTTCTTTTACTACAAGGTCAATATCTATGTCATTATCCATATCTTTTCGCTTATCTATTGTGATATTACAAAACCTAGTTATGTCGTCAACGATAAGTCTATAAGTTCATTCATTGAAAGCAAAATATCTTTTTGAGTGAAAATCTAATGTGCCCGAATACCTACAAGATGATGCAAGATCTAATGAAATAGTATACATTTAAACATTATCTTCACATTCATACTCACTTGAATTTATCAAATATTTTATCTTGAATTTATTGGAGTTTCCTTTCATTTATAAGATATCTGATCATCTTCAAATACAAAATCCTCTATGGAAGATATATTCTTGTTCTTGATCTAGTTTGAATCGCATATATCCAATGTAACCTTTTTACTAGATAAAGAAATTTTAGTGTGAGCTTAGAAAGAAAGTAATAACATCAAAATATGAACTTTACCATAAAAACAGTTTTAAATGATTAATAATACTTACATGAAACAATCCCGCAAGGAGTTTTTTTAGGATGCTTAGGTGATTGATATCTCTCTCGCAAGGTCAATATCTATGTAATAGTTTTTTGAGGACAATAATACTACAAGGTCAATATCTCTCTCGCAAGGAGTTTTTTGAGGATGCTTAGGTGATTGATGACACAAAAATATTCTTTAGTAATAGTTGTAGGAGCACCGCTTTTTTGAAGTCATACTCTAATAAAAGATGCATACGATTGCGATTCATTGACATGTATTGATAAATTCACAAGCTTGTTACAATTGTTGACATCAAAAGACGTCAAACTCCAACCCCATATTTCTGGGACTGAGAGATGCTCCAAGCTCTCACAATTGTACAGATTAAATTTCTCCAATGTTGACAAGCCACCTGTGCTTATACAAATTTGCTTCAGCCCACTATAACCGGAGAGGTGCAAATATCTCAATCGCTACATACAACCTATGCTTCCATCAATAGCTCTCAAAAGTCGTTCCAGCCCCATACAATCTACCAGATGAAGGTTTTCTAACAACTCTAGTTCCTTGGTGAAAGATGCAATCGTGTCATCTTCATCTATAGCACTTCTCGGAACATGGTGGAAATATTCCAGTTATATCTTATGTTAGAAAATGAGGGAGAGAGGGAGAGAAAAAAAGAAAGAAAGAGAGATTTATTGAGAAAGTAAAAGTAGAAGGTAGAGAAAAATGACACAAGACACCAAGTTTTAACGTGGAAACCCTTAAAAGAGGAAAAAAAAACGATATGGTCCAAAACTCTTCCACTATCAAAGAAAGAATGATACAACAATTAAAGTTAGAGTGTACTCACGAACACTCTAACATTCTAACAACTCACAAGCTACAGGAGGTGTTCAGGATTGTGATCCTTGTGGTGCCATCTCCTTGTCACAAGATGAGAAGTAGAAGTGGAGCTACCTCCTTTAAGAAAGTCCCAAGAGGGGTGTGTGAAGAAGAGTGTCTCTAGGAATGTGGCTCTCATGGCCCTTTACAATATAACCTTTTTATACACAAATGGTTAGTTGTGTAAATGTAACGATCAATGTAAAGTGATGGGCATGTGTGAATTGAAATATATGCTATTTAAGGGCCTCCAACTCTAATTACTCAACCATTTTTACTTAATGCTAGTCGTTGGTGCTCTTATATTATCAACATGAAAATTTTGTTTGAGATTCGAGCCCATGACCCTTAAGATTAAAAAGATCTTCACTAACTATTATACTATCTTATTTCTTATACATTATAAATGTATTTAGTTAATATATACATATATTTGTTTTGTAAATGTAACATAATATGCCAACTATTAAACCAACTTGTCATCAGTTCTAGGCTCATGTATGACTACCAAGTGGCATGCTTGTATAAATGCCAAGTGTCGGGCTTGAGTGAGTTTAGATAAGTTATATAAGGGGTTTCGGCTCTTATTATTAAACCATTTTGGTTCAACATTAGTCATCGATGCTCTTGTACTTCAAGTCTCCTAGTAAATACAAACTTATCTTCTTGTTCTTACCATATTCTTGTCTTCCGAGTCTATCATCTGTCTATGACTTTCGGCCGTAACATCTACTTATTGAGGCCGAGTTAGAAGCATAATGTAAGCTAACATTTCGAGAGTTGTTAAACCAGCTTGTCGTCATTTGTTAGGTTCATGCATGACTACCAAATGGCGTGCTTGCATGAATGCCAAGTGGCGGGCATGTGTGAGTTGAGATAAACTATATAAGGGATTTCGGCTCTCAGTGCTAAACCATTCTGGTTCAACGCCAATCATCGTTGCTCTTGAACTTTGAGTCTCCACTTATCTCCTTGTTCTTATCTTCTTGTCCTCCACTTACCTTGTTCTTACCACATTCCTGTCTTACGATTCTATCATTTGTCTACGACTTTCAATCGTGACACCTACTTATTACGGCCAAGTAAGAAATAGGTAGTACGATTATAAATTTTCAGCTAGGTTAGCAGGGTTAGAGACATGAGGCCGAGTTAGAAACATAAAGAGTAGGGTTAAAAATATGAGGCCGAGTTAGTAATATGAAGCTGGGTAAGTCAGAAGGTAAGGTTAGAAAGTCAGGATAAAAAATATAAGGCCGATTAGAAATATGCAACTGGGTACAAACATAAAGGCAAGGTTAGAAATTCTTAATTCGGTTAACAAAGTTAGAAAACTGAGGCTAAGTTAGAAATTTTGACTCTTCATATATATATTTTTACCATGTTAGAACTTATGAGCCGAGTTAGAAAATACTCAATTTATAAAATTTAAACTGTCTAGATCACCTCGAAATAAAGGAAAATCTTTGCGTCGTTGATCATGTCATCTCCCAAAATATTAGTATTAATTACATATAGAAACAAGGGAGGGTGCGCGAGGTAAAAAGCGAGATTGGTGGAGAGACAAAAAAAAAAATCAAAGACATCACATATCAAATTTCTTTATATTTTTTTCTACAGTTTTCAAACTTTGAGGAATACCCTCTTTCTTATATGTGACACCCACTTTTGTGAGAATGGTGCCATGTTATCATGGTGCCACTTAGGTGCCACATTAGCTAGCTAGCCTAACATTAGACACAACCTCCTCATGCCTTATGATAAACTCATTAGACTCTATATTTTCAATCTTCGTTCTCAGCCTCTACATAATATACATTGCTTCTACCTAATATAGTTTTTTTTTAATGTTCTTAATTTGTCTTCAAATTTGTCTTCTTCTTCTCCTCATTTGGCATTGGCAATAATTGTTATGCAACAGATTGTGAGTTAGGTAAATCATGAAATTTGTACTAATTTCTAGGGCGTAAAAATTAACTTTCCTTTCCTTATATTGTAATCATAATGTGTAGTGCGCATGTTTTTAGGGCTTCATCGTGTATATGTATTGTATACCATGCTTATTGCATATCTAGATTGTTTGCTATCAAATTATGAATGGCAACCATGTAAAAGATGGCCGGAAAGAAACTTTAAAACATTCCGAGAAAAAATGGCACATCAAGGATTCCAAATATCTAAAATGAGCGAAAAATTCAATCCCTAGCATTCCACTAATGGAACTGTACTTATGTAGCAAAGGATATAACAAGAGAGGAGCGGTATGTAACGAGTGATCATCACTCCCATAGTAACTTAAGTGTATCATTTTGGTTTAATTTCATTGCCTTAATGCTTCTAAATTACATGGTTTGCTTGATGACCATAATTTGGAGCTCATGCATGAGAGCAATCATTGCAAATGTGAAGGCAGGGGCACCATCTCTTCTTCTCGCCATGATAACAAGGGATAGTTGTATTATTTCCCAAGAGGTACAATATTATTTAAATGTAACATGAAATTGTTTAGTACAATATATATCAGATGCTTTCATGATCTCTTAGGTCGTGATTGTGTCTTACATAGACTAATAGTTGGGTGTTAATCTACATATTGTTGTAGAATATTGCTCATGACGATACATCATTCTATAAGAAGACAAAGATTAATCAAATTCCTTTGAATCATGATGAAGCCGGAGCTGATTGCTTACAATATTATGATGGACAAGATCAATCAAAGATCGTTGGTAGCTCCAAGATGAAGAAGTTTGTGAATCGTCTGCGAACTTGCAAGCAATGGATAAAAGCCAAACTTGCAATAAGCACAATACAAATTGGCGGTTTGTAAGGTCATAACTAAGTACTAGATTGTTCTCATAATCTAGATATATATCGGTGGATAAGATACATTGTTCTCATAATCTAGTTCCCTCTATCAATCCAATCCAATTCAATTGACATATATGGAGAAATAATCAATTGATCTGAAGTGAGAATCGTCAAGGGGATGATTTTCCACTAACTCAATTCAATTAACATTTTGGAACAAAAATTAATTTTAAAGTAATAATCATCCATTTGTAAGGGGATTTTTTTGTTTTTGCTTCTTGTCTCAATCCAAAACTTGTACATGAAAGATATTAAGTAAAGAAACATTATAACAATCAGAATTAATATTTCTTTTTGATGTTCTAGAAAGTTTTAGAACTTTCTAGAAGCTTCTCCATACACCCCTTTCTTCTTGCATGAAGGACCCTCATCTTACATGCAAGACTTTTAGAATTGTATAAATATAGGAGTTCACCTTGATCCCAATCAAGATGAAAAACACTAGTTACGGAATAAATACTCATATTCATCTATATTCTTCTCCCTTATCAATTTTTCCCTTGCCTAGCTCTGTTTTGCTCTTCTATATCTGTCCGTGACAAAAACAGCCCGAGTACAATGCATCACAAGCTGAGGAGGCCACCACAATGCTAGTTCGGAGGAGCACATAGCTATAGAGCTATAGGGAGTGCGACACCACAATGACGCAATTGTGCATCATTGTTGTTGCGATGCTGCACATTAGCCGCACCACATGCCACAATGCAGATGAGTCAAACGTGACGCGCAAAAAAGCGGAACAGGCCAAAACAAAGGGAACAAGAGAGGAGTCACATGTAGCCACAGTAAAAGAGGTCTCGCATTCAAGGAGAAAGATCGAGGCGAGAATGATCACACCACTTCCACAACTAAACGCAGCGATTGCGAGAAATATGCCGGAAGTGCTGGATCAACATTGAAGGATAGCGGACGTGTGCCCGACAAAGAGGAATCCCTTCAGTTGTGTTACACAATTTGAGAACAAGGGCTTAAATTGTTGCGTGAATGACCTGCAATGGGCATGTAGATAGTTCGAATTGTCGCCTACAGGTTTAGCTGGTGTCAAAAGCACCACACTACACAAGGATCGGGTCAAGATGCGACAAAAGGTTGGCCGACGAAAAGGAGTCCCTCAGTTGAGCCATGTAGTTTGAGAGTCGCCTGTCGGTTGAGTTGCGATCGAATCGATCACATTGGATGAGGATTAGGTTGGGGCCTTCGAACCGTGATAAAGTGATCCTAACACGCCCGTGGCCTAAGGATAAAATTCTTATATGATATAATTTTCATATTAAGGGCGTTGTATGGTTCGACATACATGGCATTATCCCACAAGCGTGCCAATCTAAATAGGTGTGTGAGAAACATGGGAAACCCTAGTTATATACTATATAAATTCCCTTCTAGGGGAATTAATAGATATCGGATCTTTTATCCCTCTCTCTCTCATGTCTATCTCTCAGTTTGAAACCCACCAACAATTTCCAACCTAATTGAATTTATAATTATGATCCAATATCAAAGGATGAATAACCAATTTGCTAGTTTTAACAGAACATTGGATAAACCAATTCAATGTTAATTACTTTAAATTATATCTTAATTTAGGGCATCGCTTAATTAACACCATTTAAAGTCTATTTTTGAGTTTATAAGAGTGAGCATCTAAATTATGTAAACCCCAAATGATAATTAGCCATCTTTAGTCGAGAGGTTTTAGACCTGAAATTTTGTTAACAAACTCTTCAGCCTCTTAGAAATAGGAGATTCTTCATTAAAGCATATTGTCACTCCTTTTGGAAGCTAATAAAACCATAGAGAGAGCTTTCACTTAGGTATGTTTTTCATTGAGCTATAATAATGTTTCTATTCTCTTGCTTTATAACCCTATTATGTGTGGAAAGAAACTGTGCACATTTGGTATAGGATTGATCATTGTGGAATCAGATCTCATTTATGAAGCAGTTGTTTTAGGCCCCGTTTTGTTGATGTAACATGCGTAGCATGGATTTTCTAGGGTCCGGGTTGAGAATTAGTGAGGATTACCTTCAATTGATTGAGAATGGAAAAATCCAAATTACCACAACCCCTCACACTGCTTTTTGTTTATAATGATTTGTACATGGGACAATGGAAATGTTGTGCCGAGTTGTAACAAATTATTTCAATCATTTCAATTTGATCTACCCAATATTTACATGAATAACCTTCTAACTATAATCATTTTAGCCATCTGTTTGGGGTTGAAAAGTCGATGAAATCTAGATGTCACATTCAATGGTTGTTGCTTCTATATAAAAGAATTCATGTTACAATCCAAAATTGTCGATGATATTACCTAGGATTCACAAGATTCACAAGTCTTATTTAATATGCAATCTACTATGTTTTGATTGTTGCTCCTAAAATCTCCTTGATTACAAGAAGTTCAACATTTAGGAATGTGAGCGTTATCGGCCAAAGTGTAAAGAGTGTTTGTAATGTGAAATGTATGAGAAATTAGAAGAATAAGAGAGATATATATACATGTAATTATGTAAAATTAAAGAGTTTTTTCTTCTAAATTGACTTCCTTGTTATAAAAAATACATGAAAATTTGAAGGAAAAACCCTAAAAAATGTAAGCTAAAAAAATTAGGAACGACAGGGCACTGTTCACCTATAAAAGGGGGGAGTTCTCAACCATTATACAAGGATAATATAATTATGTTCTTATTTTCTTAACTTCTTATCTCTAGTCCAGTAACGAACGTGTGTGTAATTTATAGGTACAATCCAAATGTGTTTCGTGCTATCCATTCTGACTATGACGTTGGAGGGATCGATCTATGGATAATAATTATCGTATTGTCTATGTGATAACAGTGAATGAGCCTTTCAGAATCCTATCTTTCAAATGATGTTCAACCACATACAAAAAGTTGATTATTCAGATACCATTTGTACCCAACCCTTTGATCTTCATTGAAGGCTTCCAACCATTGAATTAACCGATTTTACCACTATTGCTATAAATTATTGAGTTGCCGATCATTATTAATTTTGTCTCGAACATTTACATTGTCATCAATGTCTTCACAATATACTCCATGTCTCTTAGCTTTCCTTGACATCATTATCATCTAATGATGAGGTGTACACATGATGAGAAGATTGTGCGAATGCTTCTTCCAAAGTGTCATATTTAGAAGAGATTTTCGACTGGCAAATTCATATATCAATCCACAGAAGAGATTTTCAACCATACCGAGACAAAAGACATTCTTTATGGGATTTCATTTCCTTCATACAAGAATGTTGCAAGCTTAGCATGAGGCATAAAACTAGAGAGCAACACTTTATTATCATGACTATAGAGTACGTGAACAATATTTTTTTGATAGTTTGTAAGCAAGCCATTGCTTAGACAAGCCAATGCAAAAACTAACTCCACCAATGCAATTCTGTCAGCATTTCAGCTATAGTGCAGTCGTCTATGAGCTATGTATAGTTCCGTGTTGGGAATCTCTCTCAAGTCTCTAAATTTTGTTTCTCTCATTATTGATTGAGAGCTGGACTGAACCTCAATTAAAGCAAATTGTCTTTTCATGCGATCATATTGATCTTCTGTTCGTCTATATTCTAAGGAGATTGTGGCAGCTATTTGATCGACCATTAGGGAGAATTGTGTACAATGGTTTTCTACTCTAGGCTGACCAATATTTTAGTACCTTACAATGTTTATATCTTCTACTGACTAAAAGTATTAAGATCAGTTCAGGTTCAAAACAAAACAACCAATTAAACAGGTGAGATGTTTCTTGATTTCTTCGAGACCACAAAGTTAAGATGGTTCAATGTGATTGTCCGAAGTTGCACAAATTTCCTCGTTCGATCAAATTGCAAAAATTTTCTCCCACAAACCAAAATAATCAAAAGTGAAAGAATTCTTGTTATTGTAAGAGTAAGAACTGGAAATAGATTGAGACTTCTACCTTCAGAGGTGCTCTACATGATATTTTTTCTAACCATTCTAAAAGTGAATATTTATAACAAAGATGGGGGCTAATCAAATCTAATGGTATCACTTCTTAACTACATTACAATTCTACCATCATGGGCAACTCCAATTCATACATTAGAACGAGGATGATGTGTTTTTCTAGGCATGACTGTTTGTAGAACCAGCAAAACAGCAGCAATTATCTGCATTATAAAGTTAAGGCACAGATCTTGAATACCAAGCAAGGCCAGCCTGCAAGAAAGATAATCGCAAGGGCGGATTTGTTTTTTGTGTAAATCTCTGAACCAACTTATATAAGGTCTGCACCTTGATTTGGCCAATAATCTTACCTTGCCGAATCCCCTTTGCCGAGAACCAAAACAAGATCCAACAGGGTATAACAAACTATGATTCTATCCTCTCATTTAACACCGTGCACACTAATCTACAAAGATTCATGAGATTTTTGCTGTCTTGTTGTACCACCAGACCTCGTTACTTGAATAAGCTTACCACAATGCCGCTGGAATGCAATATGATGACTCACAGATATCACTTGGATGCCTTTTGCCACCATGTCTTCATGGATGAGTTTTGCTACTCTATTCTGGTTTTCCTCGTCCAAAGCTGCATCTATTTCATCCATCAAATAAACTGGACTTTGTCCAGAAGCAGCCACCATCAATAAAAAGGCTAGACCTATCAATGTTCTTTGTCCACCTGTAAATTATAATGAAAATCTCTTCCTCTCTTCTCCTCTAGTATTTCATTCCCAAGGATCTTTACTAGTTGCCATTACAGAATGTAAAGGCTTCGGGCTACAGCCGTTTGTGTTCTATCTCTACATACAGCAAAGTTGGAAAAAACTGTATTGGAAATACCTGGAACACTTGCTTTTCCAGGAGAATGAAAACCAGGAAAGAAAATATCAGAGTTAAACTAAAAGATATAGGAAAGGATGCTCAAACACATGCACGATGCAAAATCCTTCCTTTTAAAACTGAACTACAGAACACAGCATTTGAGCAAGCTAATAATGAGATATAGAAAATGCCGGATAAAGCAGGAGAGATGCCCACGTTTTTGAGAATCGGGAATAGATACATGAGTTCCTTTTGACAATCCCTCAATAGGAAGATGCCAATTTTATATCTGTCATCTCTAAATGAATGTGGATGGAAGCAAAAGAATGAAACATTCAAAAATTTCGAGATTTCAAGTGTCTGATAAATAGGGAATCTCAAATGTATCAAACATCTAAGATATGATGGAACAGAAACTTTTCCCTGATGCATTCACAAACTTCCAAATAATCAACTCTGCAGAAAGTACTCCTGCTGCTATGCGCTCTAACAGTAACAGTTTGGCAGAACTAAAACACCACACTACCACCAACATAATGGTAGTAACATTATAATAGAAGATCCTAAATGCTATTCGGCAGAAACAACTGATAACTATGTGTACATATTGGAAGGGTGTATAAAAGCTGGTATGCATAAAACAAGAGCAGAAGAATAATACTACGGCAGGGAAAAGACCTCTCAAACATGAAACTGTTTGATCCAATTTTTTATCACATAACTAGCTATTGGCAACATCTGGGAGCAACTGATTGGAGGGGCACGGGTTAGCTTCAAGCTGCTTATGAAATAATCAGGCATAAGCCTGAACCATGGAGCTAAGCCACTTTGAGTAACTTATTATTAAGCTAATAATATATATAATATGTATATAATATGTATAATAAAACGGCTGAAGCTCCTCCATCCACAAATGCTGCTTAACCTTAAAGCCAAGCAAATCCCCAGATAATGTGCCCATGCCAATTACAAGCCGCTCTAAACCATGGCTTATCAGCTTGAGCCACAGCTCTGCCAGTTCCCATACATAATCCATTTCAGATCAGGACCAAGTTGGATCCAAAAGGCAAAAGAAAGTATCTTTGTCAGGTACATCATCTAGATAAACTCAGCTCTTGATAGAATACATCCGTTGCAGCAAATACGACAATGCATATCAACATAATCCAAATCCGAACAATGCGTATCAACATAATTAAAGCAAAGGTGGTCATAATTATAGAGAGCATTCCAAGCAACAAGTTAGCAGATCCAAGGGAACTAGAAAAACTTCAGAAACTCTGAGCAAAGCTCCTGAGAACTGCAGAAATACTCAAAAGGGCAGATCCAAGGGTGTGCTTGGAGCACCAAAAGGGCAGGAAAAACACTCAGTTATGCAATGGCAGGACACGATTTATTGACCAACAATGAGTGGATCTGGAGACTAAATCGGGGATTGAAGTACTCATCAGACAAAATTCTGAGAATTACGCCATACACAAGTAACGATGAATGTGGCCACCGCTTGAAGTAGCTGCCACAACAATATAGGCATAAAGGTTATATTGACAACACTACGTGTCCTAGCCAAGGCCTGTGATCTTGTCAGTATCTGAATGGGAAAGAAATATAAAGATCAGTACTCTACAAAATCACACAAGGGATCTTCTACCATACCCACACAACTGTGTTTCCATAATTAAGTTTTGGGAGGAGTATTAGGAGTATGCTTAACTTTCAGAAAAGAGTATAGTAAGTGAAGTATGTACACTTCAGGAAAGCACTGAGTGGTTACACTCGAAAAAAACACGATTCCATACTGTGGTAGAGAACATAAGAGTGTCAAATCATGTATCATTATATTCAAAGAAGAATTAGTGCAATGCCCCTATGATTAACAAGTATGAAGCACTCTCGATACGCTGTTGTCATTTTCGATTATTTTCTTTTCTGATTACACTTACGGGAACTGCAAGAATACCTGAAAGACATTATCCATGGGCATTCTCTAAATTTTAGAAATCTTATAGGTATTTCAATAAACAGTCAGAAGTTCAGAATATAGTGGGTCTGTCAAACGTTTCATTCAGCATGAGACCATAATTTGTATGATAAATAATGAAGAGAGAACAGAATACACACCTGACAGCTCATCAAGGTTCATCTTCCAATCTTGAGTTCTATTTGGAGACCATTCTGATAAATTAGAAAACCTGAATTTCACTCCATCTTGCACATATTGACCGAGTTTGATCAGGTCCACGATTTTGTTTGGCATAAGATATCGGCAACATTCTGTGAAAGCCTGACGAACTGTCTGAAATACAACCTCATTAGCTTCCTGCACTTTTTCTCTTGTTTTCTCAATGCCTACCATAAGGATGTCAATGGAATCAATAATGGAAGCCTTTCTATCCTTGAACATTTTTAGGCTTTCAGTTCTCTCTTTGATAGCAACTTGCTCTTCAAGTGATATGCCTTCATGCTCAGATCGTAATTGATCCAATTCTGCATTCAATTTCTGAAGGTTGCTCTTTGCGCAAGACAATCCATATCCATCATCGATAATTTCAACATCAATAACTTCACCTTCCTATTGAAATCACTACTTGAAGGTTAATGTTGTATCCATAGTAAATTAATGCACCCTAAATAAATATCTGCATCTTTTATATTGGACATTTACCAGGGAGAGAGATGATACTTTTAATTCATTTCCAATCTTTTCTTCTTCTTTCCTGGCATGTTTGAGTTCTTCTTCTAATCGATCCATGTCCTCACAAAATTCATCAATAGCTTTTTGTGCGTCTTCTATTGCTTCTTTATCAGCAAAACCCATCTCTCTCTGGCATTTCTCTTCTTGGACCATTTGTTTCAATGACTCATTGATTTGCTCCAATTCTCCTTTCAACTGAGATAATTCTGTTCTGTATGATTGAACCAGACATTCCATCTCTTCTTTCTCCTTCTGATGCAACCTTTGCCTTATGTTGGTCTTATCTGCATTGATTTCTTCCTTTCGAGATTGAAGCTTTGCAAGTGTTTCCCTGATATTAGATTCTTCTTCCTTGAGCTCCTCAAGAGCATTCTTAGCATCCCAGGTAACAGAGCTCGTATCTTCCATAAATGCATCAAGATGCCTTGTGTTCATTTCTATATCACTTTGGGCAAACAAAATACATTTCTGAAGTTGTTGCAGTTGCGCTTCATGTCTAGAAGCTTCTATTCTCAATGACGCAATCTGCACAAAGTAGGATATGTTGAGTTTCTTCTCTAAATTAACTATTTAATCTTTACAGCGTACCTGTGATTCCAATAAGAGAATATCCTGCAGCACAGTTTCCTCCTTTAATTTGAATCTTTCAACACTCAAAGCTACTTGTTCAAGGATTTGAATTTCCTGTGAAAATGGTTAAGCAGAATCTAAAACAATCAACATTTTAAGCATTATTACTCACCCTAAAAATACAAACCTAGTACCAAAAATGCATATTTATGTTGATCATGAAAGCAATGCGCTCAAATGCTCCTATCACATTTAAATGTGCAGAGCTATTCGATCAAAGTTTTGCTGAAACTAAAGAAAAACTCAGGGGCATATTTCCAAATATTTCCCCAATCATATTTAGGTATCAAAAAAAGTACCTATCAATGCAAGACATGCAAAGTTAAATGAATACCAAAGTATTCGTTCTCTTCCTAAATCTATGAATATCATACACTGTAAGATGAGATAACTATGACCTTGTCAACTTCCAATTCTTCAGAATACAATGACGTCAACTCCTTATCTGCTTTCTCTTTTCTAAACTTAATATGAAGATAACCATTGTCTGAATTGCCACGCCACCCTCCAGAGACTGAGCCAGGTCTATTCACTTTTCCATCAAGAGTGACATTGCAAATGTTCTTAGTAGCAAGGTGTATTCCAACATCATCTGACAAAGCAATCACATATTTCCCAAAAGCTCTGCTTATGGCTTTTGTAAATTGATGATCATATTTAAGGAGATCAGTTGGACGGATTATGCTGCCGTCAGGGAGGGATTTTTCAACGCTCTTTGGGATCCTGATTACTTCCTCAAATGTAAGACGATCAAGTGGCCAAATGCGGCAGAATTTTCCAGAATCACTACTTTGATGATCCCATATGTCAAGTAGTCGTGCTGCTCCATCTGTTGTTCCGGTAATGCAAACTTTTTTAATTGATCCTGAAGGGCACATGACACTGAATTAAACCCAGATAGTAGACAGAAATGAAGTCCACTGCATATCAGGAATCATAAGAAACAAAAACTAAAGGCCTCTCACTATATGTTTATTTCCCTAAACACCCTTGATTATCCCCTACAGAGATAGAACTAGAGGTGAACTGATCATATGTTGACCAAGAGAACAATGATATACCTTGAGGTTTTATATGTTAGCCTAAATGCCCCTTGGTCACCCTCTAGAGAATAATTACGTTTTCATTAATAATCTCTCTTTCTGAGTTACAGCTAATGAAAAAAAGGGAGCATTTGTTAGTTTCTCCTACATCTTATTTCAACAATACTCAACCTGCAATGACGTTCAATGCATCCAAGTACTTGCAAATTCCTTCAATCTCATGCTTGAACCTGAAACAAGAATGAAGGGGCCATGCAGGTAAAGCTGATTCTTCTAAGCTCAGATTTCCAAGTTGTGCAGTCATAATATGGATTTGGGTTAAAATTTCATCTGATGACTTTCTAATCTCCACAATTTTATGATAATTCATTTCCAACTTTTTTGTGGCATTCAAATCGTTAGACTCTTTGAACTTCTGTATCAGTAATTTTTCTTCTTTTTTCTCTTCCAAACGTATTTCCCACTGTGATATTTCTTTCTGCGCGGCCTGTAAAGATTCTTTCACATGTTCTTCTTCGGTATTCAATGTCTGAAGCTTTCTTTCCGACTCTTTAATATTTGTTGTTAGCTCATCCTTGTACTTATTCAAGTTACTTTGAGAATCATGCCTTCTGTTCACATTCATAAATCTTAACTCAAGTTTCCTCATGCTTTCTCGCTTTACTTTCAGCCTCTTCTGAAGAATGAGAATCTCCATTTCAAGGCTCTCTACAGTAGAACTCATGATGTCTAGATTATACTCCTGCAAGTTTATTTGTTTTATTTTTGTCTCAAGTGTCAAAATCTCCTCTTCTCTAATGGTTATTGTGTCAATGATCTCCATTTTCCGTGTATTCATGGGACTGTAAGATGCTCTTGATCTAAGTTCACACTTCTTCATGGAAGCTCTTTTGTCAGAAATGATGTTCTTTTTCTCCTGAATCATATCTTCAAGCAATTTCATCCGTTCTTCTATTTTCCAGATTCCATCTTTTATTTTAATGTGCTTCAGTTGCTGGAAGGAAAATATCTGCCTTGAGATGTATCCTATGTCTTTTTCTAACTGGAGAGAAAACCATTCGGAAGCTTAGAAAAGCACACCATTTTATCAGCTTCAAACAGAGTAATATACAGAATGCATTTGCTCTTGAAGACCTAGCTCCAGGCATGATTCTACCTTATCAATATTTTGCACAGCATTGCCTATAATCTACTCGTTGGCGCATTACTCATTGTGTAAGATTCATGCAAGCTCTTTCTATTCATGTTCGTAAAGTGTGCAAACAAAGATGGCGTTGGTTATTATAATTTTTCAAGACCATATACACCTTTATTATAAAGCTGACCTGTTCTGCCCTTAGTAACTTTTCTAAGCAGGCATTATCTTTAGCAATGCTATTTTCCAGCAGATTTATGTTCTCTTGGATTTCATCAAGTCCTACTCTTGTGCTCTTCAGTTCTTTTCTAGCCATATCTACTTCTTCATTCCATCTACCTAAATAAATCACCATAGATAAAATCAGCTTCCATACTCAGTACTGCAAAGTGAACGGAAGACTTTAGAATTAGCAGGAATATTAAGATAATTGAATTTAAAGGATAGCCTTTAAAGTCACATGCGCATCTAGAATTGACTAATAAAGTCCAGAGCATGCTTGATTTCATAGAAAACATAAATGTTATTTACATGTTCAACACACTAAACACTATTTCCACAAGATACATTTGCAAACAGTGAACACATTTTGAAATTGAAAACCATGTGTAGTATCTTCACATGCCACATCTTACCAAGATTATATACAGATACAGTTTCATGACGCTTTGCCCTCATTTTCGAAACCAGAAGCAAATATTCAGTCTATATCCAGCCGGTGAGAGCACAGAAAAATGCACATGAAATAGAATATCAGTGCCAAAATGAAATAACTTACGACTGTCCATGATATTCATGCTACTGCAGGGATCATTTTCTATCGGCAATCATTTGTATTTTGCAATAATGAAGAACAGCATGGAGTCACTCTTCAAATAAGTTCTCATAGGAAAACTTGTGCCTACGAGAAATCCCTCACGCACCTTACCTTGTTGTGATTTTACAGTCAATTCAAATCATTGCAACACTTTGCTGCTAGTTAGTTCCTCAACTACCAATAATATGCTTATTCTCTTTTGTAAGGGGCACTCTTTCTTAATCTTACGCTGAACATTACAGATTATTACTTCTCTGTTGAAAATGGAAGTATAAACTTATACAGAGCAGAAGTTACATACAAACCACACTCCTAGTTTCCATTCAGAATATTGGTCATACTCGTAGAGAATATGAAAGAATCTAACGAGGCTCCAGCTATATAAAGGACCTACTTAAAGCATATTTTTATTACAAGTGTAAAGCCTTCTCCATATAATCATAAAATAAAAGACAAAACTGGTCCATCCTTTGTAGATGATAAATCCTTGAACATTTACTTTGAATGTTTTCTTATGACCTTTACTTTACAACTATCAGTGTCGTTTGTAATCAACATCGTCATCGGATGTGATGAGTTTTCAACAGGATCGAGTCTAAACAAAACTGTATGTTGAATGTTTTCAGCTACCATTCTTCATCAAATTCCAATAAGGAGCTTCCAGCTTAATCCGGTCACTTCTTAGAAATAACAGGAATAATAAAGGTCAGAAGCTGCACCTGCTCCTGAAGCTGCAGATATGATTGAAGCTAATTTCAGTGGGGAGTTCTTGTCAGCAAGTTCTGTAACATTTGATTGATGTACCACAGCTGAAGTTTCATCTAACTGGAGCCTAAGTTCTTTCAGCAAATCCTTCAAAATCGGATAATGTAACAGCAGTTTAGCTTATACACACGTACACTACAATATACATAGATAGATAAATATTGTATCTATGCATTTACATGTATGTTATGTGAATGTATAGGCACACTATAGGAGAGACGCAATAGGAAGCTATCAGAGTGGCATACCTTAACTTCCTTCATTGACTTCAATTTTCCATCGATTTTGTACTGTCGTACCCCATTAGGTAAAAGCTTCACGGACAAGGTCAGCTTTTGCATCTCTTCTCCAGTAGAGCTGTCGTAGAGTTGAAGATCCAGAGAGACCTCGCAAGGCTCTTTTGTTTCGGTGGATTGAAGCTCGGTGAGATGTCCAACACGAATGTGTGACGGCTTTGAGCACAGCACGAAGCAGATAGCATCTGCATTATCACCAAACCACATACGCATATAGATACATAGGGAGAGAGAGAGAGAGAGAATATAGATATAGAAATAGGGTAGCACAGAAGCGTTATGTCTGTCTGAGGATTTGGTGCATGCGAAAGCTATACTGAAATTGAGTATGTGAAAGAAGATACAGTAGAATTGATGAATCATAGTGGTAGATGCGTATGAGGAGGCATGGCAATGGCGATGGCGATGGCGATGGCGATGACGACGTACCAAGAATGTTGGACTTGCCACTCCCGTTTGCACCGACGATGAGATTGAAACCTTTGCAGAAGCTGAAGACCTCGACTTCATCTCCGAACGACTTGAACGCACGAACTCTACGTCAGATCGATCGGCAGAACGGCACGGCCAAGAAATGGTTAAGGCGAAGAGGAAAAAAACGAGAAGCGATCTGCAGGAACGAAGAAACGGAAACAGATGCGAAAGAAAACGGCAAGCACATGGAGAGCGAAATCGGTGGAGATGGAAAATCGAGAAGGATCAGATGGAAATGGCAAGCACATGAAGAAGTTTACAGAAGAAGAATGAAAATTTGGAACCTGAGGGAAAGGATTCGTGCAGAAGCGGCCGCAGCAGCTTTCTCCATGGAGGGATGGATGGTTAGGGTTAGGGTTAGAGCTATTGGTTAGGGTTAGGGTCTAGGTTTTAGGGTTAGGGTTAGGACAGGATTTGTGCAGAAGCTTTCTCCATGGATGGTTAGGGTTAGGGTTAGAGCCATGGTTAGGGTTAGGGTTTGGGTTAGGGTTAGGGTTTAGGGTTTAGGGTTTAAGGTTCAGGGTTTATTGTTTAGGGTTATTTCATAATTTAGAGGTGCATTTTCTCATGAACTTTGATATTCAGAATATATCTGCAAACTCAATTTTATAAATTAATGTTATGGATTCTTGGCATGGACAATCCAATGGTTAATGGTAATCAACATTAGACTGAGAAAATAAACTATAATCCATTTCTCACCCTTCAAGTTCTAAACTTTAAGTTCAGCTACAGACATTGTGTTTACTGATTTAAAGAAATTTTGATATATCTTGTTTCATTTGGTGGTTCTCTAGATTTTGTTTTTGTTTACTCTTAGTTCTCTTTTCCATGTTCCCTTTCCCTTATGTTTATTCATCCTGACATGTAAGGTAATAAAAATTGAACACTAGAGTAGAGCTAGGGCAAGAGATAGGATATCAAAAAAAGAGAAAATTATGATATATTATAAACTTTAGACTTTTTTTTCAAAAACAATATTTTATTAGTTATCAAAGTCATATCAATAAAGCTAAAAAATTATATCATGCATTTATTTTTCAAAACATCTATCGAGAATAATAAAAACAGTTTAAGAAATCTTTATAAATAGTTAAAACGTATTATTTCATAAGTAACATTGTTCATCTTGATTAAATTTACAATAATTTTTATATATGAGCAACTCTGTACATATTAACCAGTGAACCTTCCTAAAAAAGTAAACGTAAAAGTTTCTTAAAAGTTTTAAAGTTTTTTGAAAATTTTGAAAATATAGAATAAACTAACATGATATATATTATTTATGTAATATAAATAAATATATGTTAGATATTTTAGTTGCTTTTTTTTTATCACGTGTTCAAATCTGGTCATTGCCATTATTTCCCTAATTTATAAGTCTACCTTTCAATACATTCGTTAAGGTTTTGCCTAGGTTATACATTACTTTTAAAATGATCTACTCACTTCATAAGACGAGGTTCTAAAGTTGTCGTTGATATAAGTAACAATCTAAAATTTGTCAACCTCGTACTCCTCCCTTGTTGCAAGCTCAACAAGAATTTAAAATTATAGGAACAGTTTTGCGTAAAAAAGTATATTTGTTAAATCTATCAATTATGTGAGTCCAAAATCTTCTCAGCCTTGTACTCAACAAGTAGTAGAGGTAGAGACTCGAGAGTGTTTTCTTAAAATCTAGGATGAATGACAGTGTTAAAGGAGAGAGGTGTACTAGAAGACATTATAAATTAAGAACTATAAGGGTAGTTTTATGTGAAGTGAATTCATTGATTTTGTCAATGATGCAGAAAGTCACTAGCTTTTCTTAATCTAACATCATGCAAGGTCGGGCGGTGTTGACATGTCAACACAAGAGCCAAACCCTATCACTAATAGCAAAGGAGGGTGTTCCCAAAGGAAAGATGAGCTCTAGGAATAGGTCTCAGTGGATTTCCTCTAAAATATATTCTCATTCTTCTACTAAAAGGATTTAAAGAGTAATTGAGCATGGCGATGTTGACGTGAAGATACAAGCCATAATTGATGAGACATTGGGTAACTCTATCGAACTATAGAACACGTTGTTGTATGTGAACTCTACAATTGGTAATATATCTATCCAATCTTGATATTGTTAGCGATTTAAGCGAACACAAGAGGCCTTACTGTGGAACTTGGTTGACAAACTTTATCTGGCCATCAATCTATGGATGATAAGCTAAGGACAAATTTATTGTAAGATCAAGTGTTTCAAGGAGCCGTTAGTAGAAATAATCTGGAACTCCGTTATATACTCATGCCACACACAATCATACCAAAATACACTTATTGTCGATATTTACATATATCTGAAATTCCATCACGCAATCATACCACATTCTCTGAAAATAAATTTACTATCTCTTCTTCATTCGATGTTGGCAATACACAACCTGACCCAACTTTGACCTACATCTGTCATATATTGGCCTAGAATAAATTCCATGATTAGGCATAATTAGCTCGATGATCCTTGAAACGAGAGTACACAACATCAAACATCCTTGGTAAGAACATCTTCATTCTTTTGTGGGGCCTTCTTTGTCATTGTTTCAAGCTAACATATTTCATTTTGCTAGCTCCTCGTGTCTCTATGCCTTTCTCGTACCTTGGTGCCACAAATTTTCTAGAAGCATTCGGTTCTCTTATTTGCCAATACAACAAATTTGCTTAAGAGATAGTCTTTTGCCCAAAGAGGACTTTGAATGCAATAGTGCGGGTTGGCGTAAGTGTCCTCAGAAAATGTAGAGAAAAAATTAAAATTGAGAAGAAACAAGGTGCAATTCGTCAGGTCGACATAATATAGAGGCTATTTCATATGAATGATAAGTCAAAGCAGATCGAGCTGATGAGGATCAGCATGTGCAACTGTGCCATGAAATATATATATATATATATATATGTGTGTATAGATCAACATTTCAAGCTGTGAGGGAGGCACAAGATATGGGTTGAGTACTCTCTCTTGTTGCAACGCCCAAATAATTCCGAAGCAATGACGATGGGCAATGACGATGACGACGGCGACAGTGACGGCGATGACGATGGTGACTTTGGCGATGACGATGGTGACTTTGGCGATGACGATGGTGACTTTGGCGATGACGATGGTGACTTTGGCGATGACGGCGACGGCGGCGGCGATGGTGACTTAAGCGACAGCGACGATGGTGACTTGAGCGACGGCAGGTGACGGCGATGTTGACTTTGGCGACGGCGACGGCGACGGCGAAGACCACGGCGACTTTGACGACGACAGCGACTTTGACGACGGCGACGGCGACGGCGACAGCGACTTTGGCGACGGCGACGGCGACTTTGGCGACGGCGACAGCGACTTTGGCGACGGCGACGGCGACAACGATGGCGACTTTGGCGACGGCGACGGCGACGGTGCCAACTCTAAAAATAGCATCTGCTATGCGGGAGCCCTAAATTAGCATCAATCTAACCGCCGGCGCAGGAAATCAGAAGAATCAGACCCAAGCGGCAGAGGAATCAGGCGCAGCAGACGCAGCAGAAGAATCAGAGAAGAAGAAGAATTTGCACGAAGAAGAAGAAGAAGAAGAAGAAGAAGTGGAAGGCGAAGAGGAAGAGGGAAGAGGAAGCAGAGAAGACGAAGACGAAGAGGAGCTTCTGTTCCCGCTTCGTCTTCTTCCGTCCTTCCTTCCTTCCTTCCTTCCTTCCTTCCTACTCTCTCTCGCCTCTCAACAAAGCTCAAATCCGATCATATAATCTGCATCATCAACAGCATCAGATTCATCATCATCATCGTCATCATCATCAGCAGCAGCAGCAGCATCGCCATGATCACGAGCACAAGGGACGGCTCCTCCTCCTCCTCTTCCTCCTCGCCGGCGGCACTTTTGCAGCAGCTGCCGATCCGGGGGCGCTTCTTCCTCATGGCGATGGTGATGGCGATGGCGATGGCGATGCTGCAGCCTGGCGCCAAGGGGCAGCTCTCCCCGGACTTCTACGACACCTCGTGCCCCAACCTGTCGGCCATAGTGAGCTCCACCTTCCAGTCGCTGGCCAAGGCCAACAATGTCGTCTCGCCCTCCACCTTGCGCCTGCTCGTGCACGACTGCTTCATCCAGGTACGCCTGATGATGATGCACCATAGCTGGGATCGATCGCAGCAGCTCCCAGATCCCAAACCCTAATCAATCACACAACAAGTAGCGCCTCCGGCTCACAACTGATCATCAGAACTGCATCATCACCATCACCATTTTCTTCTGCTACTAATTTGTTTCTGATCTAGGGATGCGATGGCTCCATCTTGATCTCATCC
>JBBBWG010030831.1:2805-17085 GCA_037176905.1 Azolla pinnata | reverse complement strand
CATCACCATCACCATTTTCTTCTGCTACTAATTTGTTTCTGATCTAGGGATGCGATGGCTCCATCTTGATCTCATCCACCCCCACCAACGTCGCCGAGCGCGACTACGTGGACAACGACATCCCGCAGCAGGCGTTCAACACGGTGGGTGCCATCAAAGCGGCCCTCGAATCCGTCTGCCCGGGGGTCGTCTCCTGCGCCGACATTGTCGTGCTGGCAGCGCGCGAGGCCGTTGCATTCGTAAGGCACTTCTTCGATTCTAGTCGTGACATGTATCAATTTAATTTATTAATTCATTGATTGATGGAGTGATTGATGGATTGATGGAATGATTGATGGATTGATGGATTGATGGATTGATTGATGGATTGATGGAGTGATTGATGGATTGGAATGATTGATTGATTGTTTGATTGATGGATTGATTGATGGATGGATGGATTGATTGATTGATTGATTGATTGATGGATTAATTGATTGATTGATTGATTGATGGATGGCTTGATTGATTGATTGATGGATTGATGGATTGATTGATTGATCGACTAATTGATCGGTCAATCAATTTGATGAGTTTAACTGTAACGGATTGGTTGATTCAGGGATTGCTCGCATGAATGATCTATCGAATGCTTGATTAACCGAGTGATAATGGATTCATTAATCGATAAGCCGATTGATTGATTCGATTCTAGCACCTCATGGGGTCTCAATTGGATCAATGATCTGACTCTTACCTCGTGGGGTCCCGATTAGATTAGATCCGATTCGATTCCGATTCTACCTGAATATGGGATCTCGATTCGATCGACCGATCTTGTGTCATATGCATGCAATCCAGCAATCTGTGACCTCTAGTCTCGGATCGATCCCATGGCAGGCAATATATTATGGCATGCCAATAATGTGGTAATTTTGCATGATTGCAAAAATCTGCAGCTCGGGGGCCCATCGTGGGAGGTTGCATTGGGCCGAAGGGACAGCCGCACATCGTTGGCAGGCAACGGAGTCGGCAACATTCCGCAGTCGAACCTCACGGTGGACCAGCTCATCTCCCTCTTCCTGTCCAAAGGCCTCGATGCCAGCGATCTCGTGGCTCTCTCCGGTAGGCAACAATTTCTCCCAATCATCACGCTGTTTCCATCGATCCATATTAATGTGCTTGATCAAGCTCTTCAATACAATCCATGATGCATCGCGCTTGATCAAGCTCTTCAATCCAATTGATGATGCGCTTGATCAGGCTCTTTGATCCAATCGATGATGCATTGCGCTTGATGAAGCTCTTGCATTGCGCTTGATCAAGCTCTTCAATCCAATCGATGATGCATTGCGCTTGATCAAGCTCTTGCATTGCGCTTGATCAAGCTCTTCAATCCAATCGATGATGCATTGCGCTTGATCAAGCTCTTGCATTGCGCTTCATCAAGCTCTTCAATCCAATCGATGATGCATTGCGCTTGATCAAGCTCTTCAATGGATCCATTACGCTTGATCAAGCTCTTCAATCCAATTGATGATGCATTGCGCTTGATCAAGCTCTTCAATCCAATTGATGATGCATTGCGCTTGATCAAGCTCTTCAATACAATCCATGATGCATTGCGCTTGATTGACGAGCTCGTCAATCCAATCGATGATGCATTCTGCTTGATAGACAAGCTCGTCAATCCAATCGATGATGCATTCTGCTTGATAGACAAGCTCGTCAATCCAATCGATGATGCATTGCGCTTGATTGACAAGCTCTTCAATCTACTCGATGATGCATTGCGCTTGATCGAGCTGCTCTTCGATCCAATCGATGCATTGCAACTGTGGCTAATATTTCGTGATGCGTTAACGATCCACACATCAGATCAACCGATCGGTGTGATGATCATGAGCTTGCCATGGTCCAAGCTAAACCCTAAAATTTTACCTCCGCCGCCGCTCTGCAGGAGCCCATACCATTGGCTTTGCAAAGTGCAGGCAGTTCACCTTCCGGATGCTCGACGAAGATCCGTTCCTCAACTCGACGCTGGCCCAGAGCATTCGCCAGGATTGTCCCCAGCTCAACAGCAACGCCTTTGTGCCATTGGACGCAGCCTCGCCTTTCGAATTCGACAACTCCTACTACAAAGGTCTGCAGAACAACATGGGCTTGCTTCTCACCGATCAAGCGCTGTCGAATCACCCTGCGACGAAGCCTCTCGTGGACCAATTCGCGTCTTCCCCGGCCGACTTCTTCCAGTCTTTTGTCGACTCCGTCGCCAAGATGTCGGCCATCGGCGTGCTCACCGGCGACGGTGGCGAAGGCGAGATCCGGAGCATCTGCACCCAGATCAACTAAAACCCTAACTAAAAACTTGTGAATTTTGTCTCGTGCTTCTGATCTTTGCTTTGCTTTGGTGCTGTTCTGCTTCGATCGATTCCATCTACCAGAATGAATGGCTTTTATTCTTCGATCGACGACGACGACGGTGTGTTTCTGGAAGCTGGATCATTTGGGGACTGAATCTCACAGCCTCAGTCAGTTGTTGTAGATTCTACAATAAGCAACCAAATGTGGATGTAGTAGAGCTAACCAAGTTTTCTTATATGAGCCCCCCCCAGGCTATATGCATTACATGCATAGATCAGATTGTGACTGATCTCTCACTTGTATGAAAAATAAAGTTCACGATCCGCGAGTTTCCCGAATGTCAGGTTTGTTTCGCAGTTTCTTCAATTGCTGTGCTAACCCCTGATCGATATTGGAGACAATTCAGAGATGCGTTGGTACAGGCATATAAATCACACAAACTGCTGAACACATCATAGTTTGGTAATTTAATCTTCATGTGTTGACAGGATATAGCACAACCTAAATCAGTCACTACTGATTGTTTATGTGTGGTTATTATGCTCATTTAAGTTGCATGTCAAGCATATAATTAATGAATATCATGGACATAGCGCAAAGTAGATCTAGCATTATGAATATAAAAAAACTTCCAACTATAGTCCATTCCTACATTAATCTGTCACAGTTTCCTTTTGGTTTTGCATCTATATAGTAAGGTAGATGTTGGTTCTGACATGATTAAAAATTGATGGATAGATATTAGATAGAAAGCTATAATCAAGAAACACTACATATATTGAAAGCTCATTGTGAAGTGATTTATGCAAGATCTCATATGTAGATCTTTGTGGTTGGGCACTTGTGGCATCTACAACCGAATTTGCATTTGGATGATATATCTGGAATTCTTCAGAAGATTTCTCAGAGACCAATTCAGCCATTGACCTATATGTAGATGGGTGGCATAACCTTATCCTTGGATTGAGCAATATTGAATGGCTCGATACGGGGAACATGAAAGAGTTCAGTAGTGGACCATATTCAATATTATTATTGGACTATATTCGCTATTGCATATAAGATAACGGTAGTAGACTATATAAATTACTGTAATATGTAACTCATACAAGTATTATTGAATATTATAGAACTTATTATTCTAACACACCCCTTAAGTTAGATATTATTATTTAACTAAGTAGGCTTTAGTCCTATTTTATTATAACTCTCATAATGTTTCCTCTTTTGAGTTGACTTAATCAGGAAGTCCGCCCAATATTGTTGATCGGTGCGACAATGAGTAATCTTGATATTGCCTTCAAGTAGTAGTTTTCTGGTAAACTGTAGTTTCATGGCAATATGCTTTGTTAACTCGGAATGTTTAAGATTTTTTTCAAGCATGATGGTTGATATATTGTTGCATTGAAGGAGAAGAGGATGATCCGCGCGTGCACAGAGTTGTCTCCTACAAAAAGTGTTTAAGCCAAAGTCCTTTTCTTGCATTTTTTTTTTGCCACGAGATAGCTCCACTAGATAGCAGATAAATATTGTAGCCTGATGTCGATTGTAGTGTCTCTTGATCACCCCCCTAGTCGGCATTGGAGTACCATGTTAGGTAGGGCTTGGGCAATAGTTGACTTGTCGAATAGGTGATATTGAAGTCTTTTGTTTCTTGAAGGTATCTTAATAGGTGCTTCAAGTGTTGAGTGTGGATGCAACTTGGAGCATGCATATAATGAGATAAATAGTTAGCTACAAAATAGATATCAAGTCTTGTGCATGTACAAGATATCGAATGCCTCCAAGGATGTTGGCTTATGGGAATGCCACCATGCCGGAAGTTAGAGTCATTGTTAATGATTAGGTTTAGGTTTAGGTTTTGAGCGATAGTGGTAAGGGTGTTGATATCCCTTTATATGAGGACATATTACGTTTTTTTAGGCGGGATTTAATGTAGGGACGTTGGCTGATGTGGATAAGTCCATGGGGTTCCTTGGAGGTCTTATACTAAGACGGTAATGGAGTGCCCCATATCTTGCATCAAGAATGATACTTAGAGTTCACTCTTAGCTTTGACTAGTGTACTTTTAGAGCTACATATGATTAGGATGTCGTTTACATAGATGGTTAGGATGATGATTAAATTTGGGCAATTTCAGATATAGACATTAGGGTCGATTGGAAGCAGAGCAATAATCGGCTATTTGATAAATGAGGAGTCGAAATTGCGCAATAATGGCGAGCAACACTCAAAATGAGGTGATTCAGAGAATAGGACAAAATGTCTTGTTGTAATCCATGCCGAGGAAAGCTTGTGAAAAGCTACGCGCTACAAGTCGTGCTTTGTAATGCGAATATAATTGTGCCGTCGACATGAAACTTCTTTCGAAATAGTCACTTGCATGACACTAATTCTCGGTCCGCCGATGGTGGTACTAGATGTCATGTGCCATTCTCCATAAAGATTAATATTCTGAATCCATAGCTTCATGCCATAAAGCAGCGTCCGATCCCGAGAGAGCTTCATGTATTGTCAAATAATCAAAAGATTCATTATTGAACAGATAAAGTTTGTGCTTGGGAGTTTCGCTTTGGATCATATGATGGTAGAAGGTATCTAATGGATAAAGCGTAATAACATCTAGCAATTGGTGATTTGCATTTTGGGCTATACTAGATGTACGATTGGTTTACTCATAGATTTCTTTTAAGGATCAGAGGTTTGAAGATTTATGTGGATGTGATTTTGGAATTAGTTCTAGTAGGGATTATTGATCTATTGGTATAATAGGAACTTCATTGGAATTTTGAATAAATGAGATGCAATTTTATTTTCAAGGGACCATGGAGGGGCACTAGGTGGTGAAGGATTAATAGTATGATCTACTGCTACTGTTGGGATTACAGATACAAGAATGGGAGTAGAGATGTTTGGTAAGATTGGGATGAATTAGGTTGTCTCTTCCCATTCAACTTGAGGGTTTGTTTGAGGCGGGAAATGGTTCGGAAGAATACTATGGGAAAATGGATGGGGTGAATCATGAGTAGGGGGTTTTTTTGTTGAGGACTGATTAGATAGGTTTCGTTGAAGTAGACCGAATGCCTGAGGTGAAATCTTCATTATGTTTGGTTGTACAATTTGTACGCCTTGACACTGAACCCGTCACCATAGTTAAAGAAGATCATTCTTGTACTTGTTACATCCAACTTCTTCCTCAAGTCCAATGGGTTTTATCGGATATACTATACATCCAAAAATACAAAGATGTTGAACATTAGGTGATTTCTCAAACCAATGAAAATATTGTGTGGCATTGGGGTCGGTGGCATGTGTAACTTCATTTTGGACATAGCATGCCATTGCGACTACTTTTTCCTAATAACTATTCGGTAGTCTCACCATAAGAAGCATAGCTCTAGTAACTTTGACAAGGGTTCGATTCTTTTTTTTTAACACTCCATTTTGTTAAGATGTGTATGGGTTGGTAAATTGTTGTTGGATGCCTTTATCTTTGTAGAAAGCCTTGAATGTAGTTGAGCCGTATTTACCACTATTATTGGAGCAAAACACTTGGATTGGAAGGTCATGTTGCCGGATGACGAGGTTGCAATATTGCTTGAAGTATAATGTAAGCACTTCAAACTTGAGGAAAATAGATGGTTGCATAACCTACTAAAATCATCAATGAATATTAAAAAGTTGTGGGAGTCTATGAGTGAGCTCATTTCCATCAATCCACGGAGATCACTATATACTAATTGGTTTAGTTGAGTGGATTTGGCTTGGAATTTGAGGTGACTTTTGTGGCTTGATTTCACTAAGATACAACCTTAATATAATTCAATAACGTTCAAATACAAGAGTAATTCAGTACAAAACTTATGTTTGACTAGGCAAAGTAATATGACATTATTGATGTGACTGAACCTACAATGCCACATAAGGGTAGATACGGCTTTGGTTAGATGAAGGCTGGGGGTGGATGCGACACCGATTACATAATGTTATTTAGACATACTTATTATTATGAGATATAAGCATATCTCTGAGACAATTTTATAATTTCAAACTCCAACACTACATTTTTAAGTGAGTTTAGTTAGGAGAGTGTAATGGTAATGGAAATCATGTATATTATGAAGTTTTAACTAGGCTAGATAAAGAGAGGTAAGAACATAATTGAAGTAAACCATTAACCTAGAATCAAGTAGAGAGCATGGATCAAACAAATTAACAACACACGAATACACGAATAAGATGATAAAATGAGTTCAAATTACCATCCTAGGAAGGGTTTTCACAAATCAACCGTCAATCCATACCCTGATTCCTCCTTGGCTTGACAGTAAATCAATTGAGAAAGAGAAAGAACAAAAGAATTAGAAGTACAAGAAGAAGAAAATAATGATGATGATGAAGGGTAGGTTCTATTGTGAGTAAGAATGCAATTAGGCATTGCTTTTAACAAACCAATCGCATCCCAAAGTGATGGGAAATAATTTATGGGGAATGATATAAAATGCATGTGAAATACTATATTGTTCGATAGAAAACGTGCAAAGTGATTTTCTATGTGAAGCGTAAATTTGTTTGTTATTGCCAAATAACACCTTTATGGACGATGCAAGTACTATAGTTTTAAGTTGTAATGATATTGCTAATTCTTGGCTAAGGGATAAGAATCGTGTTACCCGAATCTAAAAGGACTTCATGCAATATGTTCCCTACTCTCATCATAGTGGAACATTCCAGTGTGTCGGAAGATGTCGCTGCTTGCATGTGCGGATGTTGCTCCTCCTCCACCATCTCTCTAAGTTGTGTTTCAACAATTTCGCCAGTGAGGTTGCATCGGCCAAGGTAATATGTGTATTTTGAGTATATGTACCTAGTTTGTTTGGATGAATTATGTTGTTGATAGTTCAATTTTTTGAATTCCTTCATATACAATGGTCATATATGTTGCGATGGAGACACCTTGGTCGACCCTAATTACTGTCTCTATCTAGAAGTTGTCGCCAATAGATTATTTGGGTGCTTTGGACATCTATCTTCGCTAGACTTGGCTCACTATCAATTTGGCGATTTATGACTATGTTGAAGGTTGGTAGTACTACAGCTTGTGCATTTTTGAAACTTCTATGATTTGAGCAATTTGAATTGGATTGTAGAATGTTGTTGGCGTTTGATCCTTGACGTATCTAGCAAGATCATGGCACAATGTTGGCCACACCAAGAACAATTTCATATTGTTAAACATGGTCTACACGCATTAATAATTTATTCAATTTAACCCCAAATTGAGAAATTGGTTCTGTGTTGCTAGCGTAGTGTTGATCCTGCAATTTTTGTAGTGACGTTGTCTATGCAATGCCATGATATGCGAAGTTTTCCATTAACTTCGTCTCGATCTATCGCCAATCATCTTTTGTTACTTCATCTTGCTGGATGAACCATGTTGTAACTATCCCATTGAACAATCATCTGTCCAACGATGTATCCTACAATGTTATCAAAATGATCCTACCAAGTTAATATATCTTATATGGGTAAGCAATCAAATATTTTTGGACAAATTTGGGAGTGTCGCTTGATGTTGCTCTCATTCTGTTGTGCTAACATTGCTAAAAGGTCTTAATTTTGTGTTATTTAATTGTAGCATCATATATGGAGTATTTGCTCAGTTGGATTATGGTAAAGTTATTGGACTTGTTGGAACTCCATTGATAGAAATTCAAGGTGCATTGAAGCATCCTCATATTGTGCCTTTTGCATGTGTTGTTTTTACTGCACGGCTTCTTAGAAGTTCATTGTTGTGCCTATCATCTCCACCGCTCTGGTATATACGTTGAAGCAAGTACGATGGAAGCTAGATTATTGACTAGAATAGCCTACCGTAAAGCATGTATTCTATTTATATATTTTATTATTCTATTACACCAAGCGCCCATTTAGCTTAGTGCTTATATTTTTTTATTTGACACAAGGCGCCAATTTGACTAGGTGGCTCTACAATATATACTTATTTTAATAATATTTTATACAAAAATAATTAATTTTAAAAATAATTTACAAAAATATAAAAAACAAATTTATCTATTTTTTATTGAAAATTCTAAATTTGAAATAGATGTCTAGTTTCTCACGCAAACGTAACTAGCCTCACATCTAATAGTGCATCTAAATGAGTTTCTAATTGGGCATCTAATTATGCGCATTTATAGTATGTCTATTATGCATCTATAATTTTGTTCACATTGCAAACTTCGTACATCTACATCGTATCTATATATCCATTTGGTTGCACCTGTACTCCGTATCATATTTATATAGTTAGGTACGATTTTAGGCCTGACGTATATGAAAAATGTTTTAGTCAAACTTTTACATATTAAATTTCCCTCCCTATTAATATTTAAAATAACTTTTGAATTCTTAAGTTTTGGAGTATGCCCTAAACTTCATCATAAATGCAGTGCCATGCATCGTTATTTGATATGATTTTCTCTATATATATCAAAATATTTTTCAGCTCTCAAAAAATGAGTATTCTTTTTTCTCATTCTTTCACCTTTTTTATGAGAAATTTCAACCAATATCTCCTTATAACATGTCATAGGCATAAATATATTAGAATGAAAAAACGTTTTATATTAAGAAAATAATATAATAGTTTTTATTTTATTTTTTAATAAAGATAATTTAAAGGGGGAGGTCACCTTACAACGTTTTTTCTACATCATCATTATAGAAGACATTGGGTTGCCATAAGTTATACTAATCTTATAAGATTTCATTTCAATTTGGTTTCAATGGATAGATTATATCAAGTTGTTTGGTAGTTCGAAATCTATATCTCTTATCACAGGAATTTCATTTGTGATTGTCAAATACCATGATTGACTATAAGTTATTCATGATTTTAGCGTGAAGTTGGACATAAAATTTGTTACAAAAGTTTGATCCATAACACATTTTGCAGAGTTTGAATACGTTGAACCTTTGGTGTCATGGTGAGAAGAGAGTTTGGGCTCCTCATTAATCCAAGGGGTTGTAGGATAACATCAATCTAACATTTTCTTCCTTTCACAAACTAGATATCATTTCTCCGTAAACGGGATATCCTCGATGGTGTCGGCCTCCTTTTGTACACAGTGATACAATAGCTCCTTTAGTTCTTGTTTACATCTTAGACACGACCAAAGATTTTACAAATAATTACCAAATATTGTGCTAATGTTGTAGCTCGAGTTATAGAAGACACATCTCTTCTTGATTGAAAGAGACTACTACGAGAGAACCTCTCTAGAGTTCCTGTGTTGTTTTAATGAGTCAAAGGGCATTTGTTTCTGCCATTCATCCCTGGATTCCATTTCATATCTAACATCATGTTCTCATTATTTAGAAGGGGTGTACACTGTATACTATGACACCGGAATATGATAGAGTGAGGGTAGGTGCAAAAGACTCGGTTGATTAGAGGCTAAATTAGATATTCATTGATGTTATAAGAGAACTTTTTTTTTTTCATCTATGAACTCCATTAGAGTCCTTGTGTAAAGGTTTCGCAAGAACTCTCGATGATTTACTATGTACTATGATTTGTTTTAAGTCGAAATTGTATCATGGTTTGTTTTCAAGTTGAAACTGTAGCATGGTTGCCATTAGCAACTTTAATTTATTAGTGGAGTGACTTATTGAGGGTTTAAAAGTGAAGAAGGTGAATGAATTGTTACAAATAAATAGGGAGAAAGGTACATTAAAGCTCGGGCAAGTTACAAGATATTGATGAATAAAGAAACAAAGCTAGGGCAAGAGAAAAAATATTGAGAGACAAAGAGAGAAGCAAGTGATAACAAAGTCCAAGCTTAAGATTTTGTAACTAGAATTGTTGATTTTGATGAGGTGAACCTCTATGTTTATACATATATTTTGGCTTTACAAGTACGTATATTATAGCATAATAACTTCTAAAATGTTCTAAAGCTTCCAGAGCTCTCTAAAAGTCTATAAAACTTTGTAGAACATGAGATAAACTAATGTATAATATATATATAATATAATTGTATACTTGATTAATTGATTAGACTACTTGACTATATCGATCTCTATAACTATGTTATGTTCCTTACATATATATATATATAGTTCCTTGAAAGTTACGACATACCTTAAGATCATAAGATGCTCGAAAGCCAAAATTTGAACCGAAAGGTCAACAATTGAAAGGTTTTAAGAGTTCACTTTGAGATAGAATATGCGTATTATTTGAGTTGTCAAGCCAAGAGTTTTTGTTGTGAAAATAATTAGAAGCACCTTATATTTTGCTGTTGAGATGATATTAATATCAAGCAACGCTTGGTTTCACATGTAAGTAAGAGTAGCTTCGGATCTCAATGGTACAAATTGTGTAAATAGAAGTTTGGCATCCATCAATATATGTATGTATGCATGCATGTATATCGAGAGCAAATCTTAAGTTACATGCTAAGAACATATATCCAATAAAGCAAATTGATTGCCATTTTTAATGCAATATATTAGATTGGTTATGTGGACTTGTTCATCTTACAGTATGCATACATGTACCGATTATCCGAATACAACCGAATTTGTAATAAAGCCCAACATGTTCAGATTAGATTTATCACGCCAAATGACGAGCTTAACTTTAGAGGAATGATCGATTGATGGTCATCCTTGATAAGATCCATTCATTCAGATGCAAACATATGTAGCTGATGCTGATCAGCAACTGTCATAGTCTTCGAGGTTGATGTTATCGATCTCGATATCTTCCCATTCTCCATCACCTGCCCGAAAGCGTGAAGGAGCGAATCAAAGAATTCTCAAAAATCAATACAACTCACGCGAAACAAAACGAAACAAAACAAAACAAAACAAAACAAAACAAAAACAGAACAGAAAAGAAAGAAAGAAAAACACCGGTTGTATAGAGAGACAGAATCGCTTACTTTTTCTCAACGTCAACGCGATGATGGAGTTGTTCTCCACCTGCATGCAAAATATGAACCGAATCGAGAGATCAGGAGATAGGCATGATCATCATACCATGAATGATGCTTTTCTCGGTAGTGGGCTCAACTAACTTTGCACACACCAACATCACAAAAGATCTTGATGCATTATTCGGTTTGCGGAGATCTGATCAGATGCCAATCATTTCAAAGACCTCGGAAGACTGAACGACCTTTTATAGCTCATTGGAGGATAGTGTATCTATCTTTTAGCTCCATTCCACTACGACAATCAGTGATGATGATGATGATGATGATGATGATGATTGTCTCTTTTGGTTCATTCCTCCCACATGTACATCATGCTTCAGTCTTTGGTCGATCAGATCGCATCGGATCCGATCCGACGATCTTTTGAAACACTGTGTTGCGAGGAATATCCTTGCCAGAATACAGTGTGGGGGGGGGGCTATTTCAAGGGGCTCTCTACTGAAAGAATTGTAAATGGATTCAATGGGCTGATGATTGGTCGTAAAGTTTTATACCATGCCTCTCAATTGTCAATCACAGTGATCTAGATGAGGAAATCTACATTATTTACATATGCCCTGGGGTTAATTATATTCGAGAAATTCGATATTGTAGACCCTAGCAATAACTACATTGATCTAGTCGAAAGATATCAATATTTCAGGGCATAAATGAGTACGTTTGGGCATGGTTTATATTATATTAATACAAGGTGGAATCTTTTTTTCGAAAACAAAGATATCGTACTCTATACTCCAGTATTAACTAGTTAGATCGAGAGATTCAGGAAGCATGATAATACCTGTTGTTGGGAGAGCGTCTTCGCGTCATCGAGGATGTGATGGGAATCGAGGAGGATCAAGCGCTGGTTCCTGACCGGAGCATCGCTCAGGCTCTGCAGAGTCTGCTTCACCTGCAAGACGGTGCTCCAAGGATCGCACTGCACGAAATACGTCGTCTTCCTCCTCTTCACGCGGATGTACATGGCCTGATAACAATGCATCATCAACCATCATGATCATGATGATCACCATCACCATCATCAGTGTCTTCATCACCACCACATGGGTAGGGACATATACATATACATCTACATCTACATCTACATATACATCTACGTATACATATACATATACATCTACATACACATTTGTATGCTTATGTATGTCTATACGCACTCTCCTCGTACGGTGTACTTTGTACGCTATTCTGCTGAAAAAAAACACCATTGATCGAGACTTTTGCCACTTGAAACTTTCTTCTTTTGATACCGACCTGCCCCATCTTTTCGCGGCCATGCCACTTGCGTCATCGATGAGCCATAGATTTCCAGAGAGAGAGAGAGTACATTGAATCTAAACATTAACCTCGGCCATTGCGTAAGCATATTTAACATAATGCCGATCCCTCAATGGCTTCTTTTCTTCATCTTCACACTGGAAAAACCTACTTCATTTGGTCAATGGACTTACCAGAAAGCGATTCCACTCATCAGAGATGGATCGAAAACTCGAGGCCAAGGGCCTCAGATAGATATATTACCCTTTCCGTTACTTTCAAAACCTTTGTGTTTGACACAACCACATTGGCTCTCTACTCTTTGGAAATGTACACTAAACGACAGTTTCTTGGGCTTTTAGCCAACGACCGACACAAGATTCTAACCTTCTATCTTCTACCGATAAGATAAGATGCAACATGACATTATTTGCTCGACTTTTTGGCGACTTGAGATATAAGCCTTACACCTCTAAATCGAGAGCATCGCATCTGCCGATAAGATAACTCTTGTTAAGATAGTGAACATACTCTTGTTTGTTTTAAATCGCATGAGCGATAATGTCTGCTTCAACTTATCCTTTCTAGAGATTACTGATAAGGGTATAAATTGTTTGGCATCTTTGTGCATAGAGCTCGATGCATGTCATGAATGAACCTAATGGGCCCAATTACAATGTGCTCATCTGAGCACCCATGAGATTGACTCAATCCATGCACTTCCTTACTAAATCACCTTTCACACCACAATACTTCCCCTAAAGTCTGAGCTGTTTAGAAATCCGATTCAAATTTGTATAGTATGTATATATATTAAGTATTGTGAACAAGCTTGAAAGTGATATTGTATGTATATTACATATTGTGAACAAGCTTGAAAGTGATATTGTATGTATATTACATGACATGCACACAACAAGCTCATCAGGGATGAAAGTGAAAGGGTGTGTATCTGAACAAAAAAACCATGACATAAGCTTACCATTTTTGTCGGCTTTGAAATGCTAGAAAAGAAGAAGAGAAGATGAATGTGAAGAAAGAAAGAAAGAAAGATATATTAACGTCTTCTAAGACCAAAATCGGCAAAACTAACTGGGTAGCTAGCCAATCAACTGATCAGAATTAATGGGGAGAGGAAGAGGAGGAGGAGGTTTTTATGTGTGGTAAGCCAAGTTGATGATAACCTCTTTATATATATATACCACGGGGGTAAAATCGTTCGCCAATTATATGTACAAGCAAGTTACCCTTTAAGTTGGTCTCCACACACTCTCCTCTCTCTTTTTCTTTTTGTTTCTTTTTTGATCCTTGGTCACTGTCAATAACCCATGTCCTAAAAGCGAAAGGCATGCTATATATGTGTGCATTTTGACTCATAGTGTGATCGATCGATCGACCGATCGATCCGAATTTCGAAAGTCGCTGCCGTAGATGCAAATTTTACGTCACTCTCGCGGGGCCCCATCTCGCTCGTATCAGGCCCCTAATCTTTTCCCAATCATTTATGTCATGAGATTATTTGGGGACATGAAGGACCAAATCTTATCTCATATTCCTGCCAATGGTTGCCATTGTTTTTCTCTTTTGTTTTGTGTTCTAACAACTAGCCAGAGAGGCCCATTTTGATATATAGATAGATAGATAGATAGATAGATAGATAGATAGATAGAT
>JBBBWG010030820.1:36037-47430 GCA_037176905.1 Azolla pinnata | reverse complement strand
GGCCGACCGCGCGCCGCCAAGTGGCTCCGGCCCGGCCAATCGGGCGCCGCCATGTGGCGGGCTCGCCTCCGGCCCGGCCAACTGCGCGCCGCCAAGTGGCGGGCTCGCCTCCGGCCCGGCCAATCGTGCGCCGCCATGTGGTGCCGCCGCCGCCGCCGTCCCTTCTTCTTCTTCTTCTTCTTTTGCTTCTGCTTCTGCTTCTGCTTTGTGGCGGCGGATCGATCTGGCTAGGAACACGATCCCCGTCGCCCCGTTCCCGAGCGCCCGCACCGGCTCCAGGTGCCCATCCAACAGCATTTTACTTTTCCGCTTCCCCCTCCCCCCGCCCGAAATGCACCCCGATTCTCCCCCGCCCCTGTCTCGAATGAACGAAATCGCCACCAGGTCTCGGATTCGGAAATCGCTAAGAGTTGCTACTGCTGTTGCTGCTGTTGATGCTATTGTTGATGTTGCTGCTATTGCGAAACTGCATCCGACTGGAGCATGTAGGCAAAAGAGCTGTGCAGTCGGAGATCGATATGTCGATCGCAATGGCACCGCACAAACCTGCTTCTGCTTCTGCTTCTACTTCTTCTGCTTCTTTTGCTTCTGCTTCTGCTTCTGCTTCTGCTTCTGCTTCTTCGTCCTCGTCTTCTTCTTATTCTCGATGAGATGATGATCTATCTGGGGTTCGGCCAACCTCCCTGTGCCCACGATGTTTTCCTTACATCTCTGCCGAACGCGGTCCCCCTCTTTGTTCTCTTTCCTTCCTTGTGCCCCAAGTCTGTTTGTTCGAAACTCGACTCCCCGAGCTCCAGGGTCCACAGAAAAATTCGGCAATTTTTTTCAGGGTCCCAGCGTTGGTTAGGTCACTGCATATGTCACCACCCCCGCATTGTTGATTCTCGCCCCCGCTAACTAGTCTGTTTGTACAAAAGGCATGGGGTCTCTTGGTCAACCGCTGGCTTTTTACAAAACAAATCTCGATTGTTGGAAACATGTCCTTCCGTTTAAGTTTGCTCGATGGCAATTGACATGGCTTGCTACGGAGAGTTTGACACGGCTACCATGTTCTCGACCGCATATATGAGCTTCTGAAACAGAGCTGAGGGACCCATGAAATGACGATACCTTAGCTTTTGGCCCAAGTCGATCGATGTGGGGTCCTAGTCTCATATCCGCCGCCTGTATTCTTGATCGATACGAACTCCCAATTCGTGTGTGGACTGTATTCCTATTCGATTTACACGATTGCCACTCGCAAACCGGAAGTATTGTTCTACCTGCAACCTGCAAGACAGATTCTTGCGAATATTTTGATAGAAAGCAAAGTATTACAATACAAATTCTCAGTGAATTCCAGCGGTAAAAAAGAACAGCGGCTAGTGCGACAAAAAATTAGTTGAATAGACCATACCAAAATTCCATTCCAAAAGTGTTGCAAAAATACTTAGATACAGGTTTGGCCAAAGCAACAAGCTATTACAATACAAATCCTCACCGAATCCGGCGGAGATGCCAGTAAAAAGAACAGCAGCAGATAGGTTAAACAGAGAAACCAATGACATGGGTCAAGGTTTTGTTTTACCAGAAAAATTCACACCAAAATTCCATTGCAAAGTGTTGCAAAATTGCTCAGCACTTGTCCTCCTGTGAATATTTTGATACAGGTTTGATCAAAGCAAAACTATTACAATACAAATTTCACAGTGAATCCAGTGGAGATGCCAGTAAAAAAGAACCAGCAAATATACAAGCACACCAACAAAAAATAAGTTGGAATAGAGAAACCAATGACATGGGTCAAGGTAGATTTCTACATCCCATCCCCATTCACCAGAAAAGGCCACACCAAAATTCCATTCCAAAGTGTTGCATTGCAACATCTTTGTTATTCATGTTTTCCTTCTGTGAATATTTTGATACAGGTTTGACCAAAGCAAACACTTACAAAACAGATTCACAGTGAACCCAGTGGAGTTGCCAGCAAAACGAACACCAGCAGAAGTACAACAAAGAAATAAGTTGATGCCACAGTGATCAGAGCTTTGATCAGGGGGGAGATGAGACGCTCGAGGATACAAAACAACAAAGACCAAGTCGAAACAGTTGTTGTTGAATCCATACTTTCTCCCCCAATGGAATCACAGCCTCTTTTCAGCTTGTAAAGCAAAGCAGTGCATGTCGCGGTAGTTTCCGTTGATCTTCGCCATCATCGCCTTTTATGAACCTTTCAACACCAGGAAACAAACACCTCCTGGGATTAAGCAAGCACAGCCTGCCAGGACCCTTACACCCTGGCACATTTCCTTCCAAGCGGACAAGCTCACACAAGCAGTTAGTATTTACTCGATGATTGGCTTCCTCTCTGATCCAAATGCAGAGATTTTTCTAGTCAATCAGGGCCTCTTTCTCACAGAAGCAGCTGCAGTTGTGCATAGAATGCAGCGTATGTTAGGCCGCTGGCTATACCCGTTTTGGATGTCTCCATTCTCATATGAAGAAGGCCTCATTCTTTCGGATTGTTTGCTACCGTTAACGAAACTACTATCCGTCCCTGTCTTCGAGACTTCCACATGTGGCTCATCAGATGACTCTGCTAGGCATGTAACATGATAGGCGTGCGTGCAGAAAAATGCGACAACAGAAACATTCTGCAGCGCAACCGGATCAAAACAAATGCAGCACTTGCCACTTCCACCTGTCGTCGAAGTCGTTCTTCCGCCTTTACCTCCTTGGCTTTGAGCTTGATTAAATGATTTTTTCTGAGCTTTGCTGCGAAGTATACCTTGTACTTGCTCCTCGTCCCTATTTCCAAGGTATATAGCATGGCGAGCTTCAGCCAAGTACCTCAGTGATAAATTGACACAGTCGGCCTGTGCACACAAATATTACCATGTTATGTGCTTTAGCAATGAAGAGACTCACAAAGTCACACTTTGTCAGGTATGATAAATATGAAACACATAATCTTTGAATGAAAATGTAGTTTCTAGTCTTTATCCACATGATGGAGGCTACTCCTAGGTTACCTTCAAAATATTATTACATCCATCCCGAAGAGATGTCTCTGTCCTGTAGCCCGTAACAATCTTCACCAACCGGTCTCGCAAACTGCACAGGCGAATATTGAAAGTTATGCACAAACAATCAATGCCACAACACTATCACACATGTACAGCAACATACCTTGGAATGTGCATTCCATTAGGAATTCTCGAGACAAGCTGAAGAGGATTTATATTCCCGACCGTAAGTTCAAGGAGTCCACCTATCTGTAAGTAAATGCACCTATTTGTATCCCTTTGAATGAAAGACATATTTGCTGATATGGATATTTTCGAATAGAGGATTTGATGAATCAAGGGCAAAGTACCATCTGCGGATTTGACAAACTTTGACTAATAAGCTCTTCCCATAATTCATCATCATGCTGAGCAGCAACAAAAGCGACAGCCTAAAACAGAAAATCCGGAAATGAGTGATAATACAGCTGCCGATTCTTGGTACACAACTATGGGAGCCGGATAAACATAAACATGACTGTTTTCTGATAATGGATACTACATTCAGGAGTTAAAAGTTCAACAAATTGTGTCCAGATCACTCAATGGGCCACTTTGTATCATGAATTGAGCAATCGACTATATTCAATTTCCCAAGGATGCTACGGTTCCAATGATGCAGCACATCCTGTGCTGCTTAACCCAATTCAACTTTAGCACAAGTTAATATTGTTCTTTCTATCTCATGAAAACAACCCAAGCTAGAAAACCGACCCAAATTATCTTGCTAAAGCCCGCAAGCCTATGAACTCCACATGAAGTTTAGAATGGCTTACTTCTTCCATATCTTTCAACTGTGTAATTATCAGCGATAAAGCTTCTCGAGCATTGCCCATCCGTCCAAGTATAAAAACACGTTCCCTAGTCAGTGAGCGACGTGCACACACATCATAAGCCTGCACCATTATCAAACGAGCATGCATTATCATGGTGTGCTATGTCTACCCTCTCAATCTTGCCACATTAGCTTCATTACCTTATCAAGGGAATAATAATGACTGCTACGGAGAAAAGGAAGTAATAGCCTAGGCTCATATTCCGCATACAGCTCCACCTGCATTAAAAGTAACCAATAATATTATATCACACTATTAGCATGACAGGCTATATTGCCACCTTCACTATGCCATCAAACCTGCAATCCATGAAAGTCTTTGCCTGCATGGGGATCCTTTTCAAACAATTCGTGCAAATAGCGATGCAGAAGATGCCGATATTTTTTGTCTGCTCCAGCTTTTTGCAGTTGTGAAACAACCTCACTAGGTGGAATATTTTCACGTCGTTGCACAAGCAATGAAATGCCTCTTGTTGCATTCAGAAGCATTAATTGTAAAGCCTGTAAGAAATTTAGGTTAGATTCTTTCAGCCTTTTACATTTTGATTCCTACCTTACTTCCATATAACCTGTGATACATAGGTTAGTTCAGAATAGATATACTTTAAAGGACCCAATTTTATTGATTTTCATTATCTAATGCTGAACCCACAAGCCATGGGCTGCTGAACAACGTGCAGAGTAACATTATTGACATGGAATCAATGAGTTTTATATAACAAGAGGATTCTGTTCGTCTGATAGATATGTGACTTGAAACGAGCAGGTCTAGGTTACTCATTAGCTTAGGAATTAGCAAGATGATCGGTCTTTAGTTGGATGCCAAAAGCACAGAAAGTTGGTATGAAAAATCCCCCATGACACTGATTGGGAAATGGCAATACTATTCCAAGAAACATGAGCAGTAGTAAAAGGAGAAGAGAAGCTTTGGGAATTCAACAGAAGCTCACTCATCCACACTGCACTAAATCGTGGTTAAGCCAGGATGTGCGAAAGAGCACCAAAGAAATGATTTCTGCATTTTTGGTTATCGAAATGTTCCTGTAAGCTTTATGGCCACTTCTCTAGCATTTAGCATATTTACATTTACCTGGCTTTGGACACAAGCCCAAAGTTTAACAAATGCCTATAAAAGCTACCCTTAAAAAAAAGTGTTTTTGCATAATTTGAAACTGTTTGTACGTTATTTCAAGTTTTCATGAATGTATAGGTTCTCATCATGCTAAAGTAAATGAAAAGCAAGCACTATCACATTAAATGAACATGAGATTGCTATGACAAACCTCTTCCCCATGCATAAATCAAGTTGCTGATTTTTACCTTGTCATTCAAAGCATCATATAGTTTCTTTTCATCAATGAAATTAAACACCCCAGGATGCATCAGCTGCACAAAAACACAAAGGAAAAGAATCAGGATAAAACATTTCTCTTAAACTTTCTTTGGCCAGAATATTTTCTCATGTTTCCATACCTCCACATAGATTGCCAATGTTTTTTCATACTGATTGGTGAAAAGGTACAGTTCCGCCAGTGCCTGTTCAAAAGTTTTAACATAAATCATTTGCCCTATCAAAATTGAGTACAGAAAATTCAACAACCATTACCTGTTGCAATGGGGCGGATTTTGAGCTTGTGCTCAGCTGCAACTCTATCGCTGTAGTAATTGCAGGCACTGAATATATTGATGATGGCCATGACTTAATTATTGACAATGCCTGCTCATGGCAACTGGGATTTGTGATGAGAGCATTCAAGACAACCTGCAGGACATAAACAGCTGATTTTAATTTTTTTTAAAAGAGCCTGAGTTGTACAGTTTTCAACCATCAAAAGCTGCATTCAGGCACCTATGATGTACTACGACAATTCCATGCTTGCAAGGTGTTAACTTAAGATACGGTAGTTTTTTGGACATAAACAAGGTGGCCAATCTTGTCCAATCATGTGTGCTCCACTAGTTGGAATATGGAATTACTTCTAGTTTGATGTGATTATAGCCATATGGCAACTGGTGCCACCAGATATCATTTCCTAAACCATTTATGTGTGTTTTCTACCAATATACAAGAAAGAATGCTAAGTCTATTCCTCCTATGTTCTTCAGCTAGCACTAAGCACCATTATTATGTTCCTAAGTCTGCTAAACATAAAGGTGTGTCCTATTCCAGATCTTAGACAGCAGGTGGCTAGGGAATTATCGTGAACTCTATCTTTGAACAACAGTAAAGAAGTATATCTCACTACCAGGCTCTCAGGACACCTACAGTTCTAGCATTTTTTTCAGGTACTGAAGATACAATCTAATTATGATCTGTATCATCTTCCACTGATCGCATATGGATTGCAGGAAGTGTATATGTCAGACTGATATTAGGCTCCCGTCAATCAGGGAATCTAATAATCTAGATACGATCTGCATCACTCATCAGCTCTACAGATGCAACATATGGAATTCATGAGGAATATCATGACCTAAATATGTGCCTCCTTGCCAACTACACACAAATTTGGAGTTACAAAACAATGCAATATCTCTAGAAACTCACCTCATAAACTGTATCACGTAATTGTGGATTCTTTGTTGGAATATATGGTGCCAGTGCCGGAAGTTCCCGTAAGTGAGCAAAATGGAAAACCCATCTATTCAACATCATCGTACATTAATTCACATTAGATATTTCCACTGAACAACATATTCTTGAACATCTACGATTTGGAAGCTCAAAAACGTCTACCTTTCCCATGAAGGAGCAGAACCACGCAGCAGCTTTGGACATAAGGCAGCAGCTTGGGCATATTGTCGCTCTAGAATCAAATGGTCTAAGTACCTTGAACCTACCTATGACAAGAAAACTTTGTACTAGTAAAAGCATAAACCCCAAATATTTTTGGTGTACAGAAGCATTCCATGGTACAACAATCTAACAAAATGAGAAACATTTGTTCTATGCTACCTCTTCTAAAAGATCCTCGCGCACTTTTCCTGCCTGAACAGCTGCCAAAGCTTTTTCATGCCAACCATGTTCAAGCAACCAATTCACGTGATCATCTGCATCTCTGTGGCAAAAACAATATTCTCAAAGTTATACTGTCTACCCCAAATTGATTTTAGGATATATGTTTAGAGTCGTCAAATCCCACCTTGGCCTAGCAATGACTACATCTTTTGGTGACACAATGTAATATAATGGCTCATCTCCATCTTTCCATTGACCTCCTGCAAAGCTGCTGCCTGAGCCGAGAGATAAGAACCGATTAGTCCAAATTTTTGCATGCAGGACATCATGCCTCCAAACTGTAGTAATTTTAGCTTGCCTGAAAATGGGGCATGAGCAAGCACATAATCCTTGGCTTTATAATGTTCAAATCCATAGATTGGCAAAGCATCTCTAGTAAGCTCCTCATTTTGCCATGTTACAATACGTACCTCCGGCCTTTGTGCTTGACCCTGAACACAGAAAACTTTACACTATTGAAGAAATGCATAAAAAACCATACAAGTTGCCAGGATGTACTATCCAGCAAATAAATTCAGCACTCTCATGAATTTCCTTATTTTCCTGTCTTTGTGAAGGAATCTTTCCTCATACCACTGAGATATAGTTTACCAAGATACTGACAATGTAAGAAAATATCAACCACTGCATTACAGCTTGACATAATTGTATCTTCTGATTTCTTTGAGTGTGGATTAATTTTCCCAAAGTCTTTTTACTGCAAGACTGGTCATATACGTATTTTCTCATATCCATCAGGCTAGTTTGAGTGTCCAGGGCACATCACATCAATCACAATTGTAACAGCCATTTTGTAGATCATATTTTAGTAGACTCACTAAATTTTCCATTGGCAAGATATAGAGTATCAACTTAGCATCGTGTCTAGCTACATGATAAGAATTTGTGTAATGCACAATTATATTATCAATCACCTGTTTCAATTGGACGCCATTTGAAACATCCATGGATTCTTTCTCAGTTACAGGTAAGTAAGCTAAAACAACTAAAGAATCTCCATATGGTGCAATGCCTGAGATATAATATTGTGTCTGGAAAGCTGCAACAATCTCAACATATTTTCCACCTATTATCGTTGTGTTCTTCCTAGGAGCCAATGTATCAACCACACGTGTTCGAACAGCAGCAACTTTCACTGTATCAGCCCAACCAATGACGAGAAACGTATCATCCTGCAGAGACCATCAACATAAACATAAGTTTATTCCCTTGTTATCAGGATAACATTGTCCTCATCTTGATTTTGCACAAACCTGCCAAACTAAATGTGGACGCATGAGCTCAGCGCGGGGGCTACCTCGTGGACGCTCTATGTATGTGAGTCGTTGATTGCTCCCTGTATCATAAATCTTTACACCAACATCATTGGCCCATGCTATTAGATCAGCTCGCCATTTTGCTGCATGGACAGGGCCTTCTTGTGAATGCAATATCTGTCAAACATGAGCATGTTACTCGAAAGAAAGATAGAAAGAAATGTGTGTTAACACCGACAAAAGGCCAAAGGTTGCATCTTATATGCAAGTTTGATGATTGCTGTCAAACATATTAAGCTGGATTTTACATTATCAGAAAACCATGTAATGGCCAAAGTTTAACCGATGTCCTACATGTTTTTCTCGGCCAAGCCATCCTTTTGTGTGTAGGAAAAGATTTCCAGCAAGCCCTCCGGCTACAAACCTCTTTGATGATTTCTGTGAATACTCTGGATCGAGTGCCACTGCCTTCATAGGACGATGGTATTCAAATCTCTCCCTTTCATCGCTATAAAGGCTGTTAATAACTACTGAACCATCATCGGAGCAGCTGGCGACATACTCATTCATCGAATCAAAGCTAACTTCATTCACAGTTGCAGAATGTGCAGGAAACTCCTTGACCTGGACACGATCATAGAACAAATGTATTATCACGTATGGTGCACATTGCCATGAAATGCTCCTATTATCTCCACTGAGTTCATGGAACAAATGCTGGAAAGCCTCAATGCATCTGGCAAATTCCCTTTCAAAAAAATAGACCAGACAAGATTTCAAAAAAGATCTCCTAATTGCACTGATTCACAGTATAGAGGATGCATACTAATCTGAGCTTTATAAACTGGCATATTTGCAACCCTTATGATCCGAATGTAAAGAAACCATACACAAAGCAGGATCATGACCATGATCTGGTCATGATGATGAGAATGAGGATGACCTTGATGATGACAACGACAACAATGACAACAATGATGATGATGACGATGATGAAGATGATTATGACAATGATGATGATGGAAATGACAATGAAAATGATGATGATGATGATGACAATGATGACTATATACCTGATTTCCTTGATAATCAACAATGTGTAGAGTGCCATCATGAGTGCCGAGTGCAATCATCCGATCAGCAACAGTGATGCACGAAGCAGCATCATTTGACAGCAAAGAGGGCATGCTTCCTGCCATTCTCTGATACTTGAGACGAGGCTCATCTTCATCTTCCATATCCTCCTCGACATCAGACCGTGCATCCTCTTCATCGTCATCATATTCATCATCTCCTTCGACATCGTCAACAAGCAGTGGCTGCGTGACCACGGCCGACTCCATTGGAGACCTGATCTCCTCTGTTCTTGTTCTTATTTCACCGAAATAAAAAACACAAAATTCCTAATTTTGCAATCAAGGATCAAGCATATCCTTGAATCTATACAGTCGGAAGCAACAAGCAATCTTCTCATACAGAAGCAAGCATTTGCCCAAATCTGCAATGTCAGGAAAAGAAGGAAAAAAAACCCTGGCTTGGTTTCCACAAGGTTCCGGGAATTCTCCAAAACCGCTGCCCCCTGTTCACAAACCAAACTGAATCTGCAGTATTTCCACAAACCCTAATCCCTCACTCTTCTCAGACCACCTGTGTTGGGGCAAAGGGGGAAAAAACTGCTCGTACTGTTTCAGCAAACCTTGGAAGCAAAAAAAACCATCCCCCGAATCGGCGTGATCGGCTGAGTTTGTATATGACCAGGGGGAGCTTGTATGCTGCTGCACTGGAACCCTAATCGTCGGTTGCAAGGATCTGGGGAACTCTCGAACAGAAACAGAGCAGGCAATATACAGAGGAGAAAACACGTATCAAAGACGAGAGTCAAATTGAGTGAGGCGAGATTTGAACCCGGGCACTCAAAAGAAGAAGAAGAAGAAGAAGAAAGAAACAAACAAAGAAGAAGAAAGAAAGAAAGAAAGAAAGAAGAAGAAAGAAAGAAAGAGAAGAACAAAGAGGAAAGAAGAAAGAAGAAGAAAGAAGAGAAAGGTTTTGGATACATGGTACACTATTCGTGGAAGTTAATGGTGTTCTAGAGTTTTTAGATGTACGATGGAAGTTTCATTTTCCTTTTCGTGTGACGGTGTTTCTTCGGTTGCAAAGATCTGGGGAACTCTCGAACTGAAACAGAGCAGGCAATATACAGAGGAGAAAACACGTATCAGAGACGAGAGTCAAATTGAGTGAGGTGAGATTTGAACCCGGGCACTCAAAAGAAGAAGAAGAAAGAAAGAAAGAAAGAAAGAAAGAAAGAAAGAAAGAAAGAAGAAGAGAAAGGTTTTGGATACCTGGTACATTATCCGTGGAAGTTAATGGTGTTCTAGAGTTTTTAGATGTACGATGAAAGCCTCGTTTTCTTTTTCGTGCGAAGGTGTTTCTTCGGTGTGCTATGGTTGGTGGGTTGCCTTTGGCTATGGCTTTAAAATGGAGACGTGTTTCTAGTACGTACATGTGTCTTCTATACAACGATTGATAAAGATTCTTACCAACCCCAACGTATAAACTTGTGTTTGATTATCTGATGTACTCGGGCATGTGGTATATTTAGAATGATTTCTTATTTGATGGGCTTTCTAGAGTATCTCAACATATATGTATGATAAGAGGAAAGTTGATTCAACAGCTTTTACAGTTATGTTGTATGGGAACTTCATCCCCGTATGAGTTAGATTTATGTCGTTTTGTATTGGAACACCTTAAAAAGGTTACCCTTGCCATATCGTTATTTTTTAAGTAGTTTTAATAGCAAGGTTTTTTGTATTGTCATATTATTTTAATATAAACATACATTTACAAAAAAAAAGAGGCAAACAATGGCATTTCGAATAGTGAGAAGAAGAATAAGAGAAAGTGACAAATAATGGTTTTTCGAACAGTGAGAGGTAAATTTCATATACCTTGTGGATATGGCCAAGTTGGGTAATCAATGTTAGAATTGCATGTTTTATCAACATTGATTCCACAATTGGTGGTGGAACATCCTTGGGAAGATTTGGTAATTCATTCGATTATAAGAAATCAATATTTGTAGTGAACATCGATGATGTTCACCATAAGCTGGTTGACAATAAAGCTAGGTTGAAGAAGAAAATCTTGAGTAGTTTCTCTTAATCATCCCAAGAACACTGCAAAATGTTTTTACACTCGATCAGCACTGGAGATTTTTTGGGGTGCCGATGAAAGCC